>NC_069401.1:5656540-5736960 GCF_026875155.1 Cherax quadricarinatus
ATAGGCAAAAATTAATAAACTTCAGACACTTTCAGGAACTGAAAAAGAGTCGGGAACCTCTTTTTTACGACACACGGGGAACTAATCAGCGAGTACGGGGGCCCCAGCATGGACCCACACGGAAGAAATTTAAACAAGATCCAAAGTTTTTTTACCAGGCTAGTACCAGAAATGAGAGAAATGTATAGCAGGAGAGGCGGGGAACGCCCTGAGACAAGGACGGGAAGATCTTAATAAGTTGAACAAAATTTAAAAAGGGAACTGATGGGGGAGGGACTTTTTGAATTAAGAGGACCAGGATAAAGGGGGAAACCGGTGCAAACGAGGACACGTGACCATAGGGATTTCGGGAAGTATTTTTTTAGCTTAGAGTGTTAAAAGTGGAACGACTTGAAAGAGGCAGGGGGGGCAAACTCAAACACACTTAAGACAGATATAAAGGCCAAAAGCTTTAAATTTGTGATGCCCTTTAAAAAAAAACACAACACACCCACACAACACACACACACACCCCACACACAACACACACACACACCACACACACACACAACACACACCACACCACACACACTCCCCCTCTTTCCCCCCTTCTCTCCCCCCTCTCTCTCCCTCCCTCCCTCTCTCTCCTCCCTCACTCCCCTCTCCCTCTTCTCTCCCCCTCTCTTCCCCTTCTCTCTCCCTCGCTCTCTCCCTCTCTCTCCCTCTCCCTCCCTCCCCTCTCTCCCCTCTCATTTTTCCCCCCTCCCTCTTTCCCCTCCCTCTCTCTCTCCCCCTCTCATCCCTCTCTCCTCCCCCCCTCCTCCCCCCCCCCCTCCTCCCTCTCTCTCCCTCTCTCCCTCCCCTCCTCCTCCCTCTTTTCCCATCTCTCCCCTCTCTCTCCCCTCCTCTCCCCCCCTCTCTCCCCCTTTTTTCCCCTCTCCCTCTCTCTCTTCCTCTCCCTCTCTTCCCTCTCTCTCTCCCTCTCCCCCCTCCCATAACCCAATCTCTCACCCTCCTCTCTCTCAAAAGGGTCCCTCTCTCCATCCCCATTTTCTCTCTTTTAAGCCTTTTCCCTCGCCCCCTTTCTCCCCTCTCTTCTTTCTCTCCCTCTCCCTCCCCTCTCTTTCCCCTCTCTCACCCTTTTTCTCCCCCCTCACATTTCTCTCCTCCCCCTTTATCTTATCCCCCACCCCCAAAAACTCCTCCTCTTCTCCCTCTTTTTACCCTTTCTCCCCTCCTCTCCCCTTTTACTCCCCTTTTTTTTTTTCCCCCCTCTCTACCCTTTCCCCTTCCCCCCCACACCCCCTCCCTCCGCTAGCCTTTGTCTGCTTAATAAAAAAAAAAAAAAAAAAAAAAAAAAAAAAAAAAATATGGGGGGCCTTTGAGGGCGGAAAACCAGAATCTGGGAACGAACCCGGAGGGAAAGACTGGGAGTTAGAGCTCCAAAAAAGGGAGGAAGAGTGGGGAAGGAGAGAGTGGAGCATTGGTAAGAAATGGAGGAGGCGATAGCTGAAGAGTGCAGGAAAGTGGGAAGACAGGTCTTAGCAGCAGAAGCTAGGATTCAGTGCTTAGAAGAGAAACTGCAAAGCTGAAAACAGATTAGCAAGAAAAATGACAATCTCAGATGTACATCCAGGAAATTCAAAGTCAGGCGCAGACAAGGGGATGGTAAGCAACTACGAGACATACCGTAAACACGAAGGCCCTATCAGACCCACGTGGGGCCAGGTGAAAAGACGATGAGCACACTGAGAGTCAAGCAGACAGGTCAGAAGACAAAGATGGAAATTCAAAGTCAGGTGCAGACTAGGGGATGGTAAGCAACAACGGAGACATGCCGTACACAAGGCCCCATCATGACGCCACGTGGGCCAGGAAAAGACGATGAGCACACTAAGATCAAGCGACAGGTCGAAGAGACAATGAGGTTTGTTATATGCAAGATTCTATACAGCCAACTGAAGTAGCAAGGGACAGCTGGCCAGGAAAGACAGTCCACTGAGAATAGAAGATTCAGATATGACAGGACTGGAAGGCAAGAACTGTCACTGAAGGAAATAAAATGCCCAAGGAACAGATGGAGACTCCGTGGGAGGAGGAAAGAGCAAGGTCAGTCTTGTGTTTGGCCTCCAAGAAGCCAAGTGGGGCCAACTTTGAATAAATAAAACAGGAGGGAAAAAAATGATTGAAAGCATGCATGAAAACAATAGGGGAGGGCTAATATTACCCAGGTGACAAATTTTCCAGAGAATTGGGTGGTTTGCGAGTGGAAGGATACGGCCTGTCAGAGTAACTTTCAAGGAAGATCAGTTGAAACAGATTCTGCAAGAGAAAAGCAAAGACTGAGGGACAAAGAGGGTTACCAGAGAGTATACCTCGACCGCGACAGAACACAAGAAGAAAGACTACACTGAAAGAGAGGGTACAGAGACAGGCAAGAGGAACGAGAAGCAATGAAAATGAGCAGCGTCCCAGACACAGGAGGAAGGCAAACACACCCCACAAGAATCACCCACCAAAAGACCCCCACCGCAACATTCCCAACGCAACTGAGGCAACCATACAACATACCCACTCACTGTTCCCTCTGCCACCAACCCCCAAATCACAAACGGGTCTCACCCAAAACAGCTGTCCCCTTTATGGGCATTCTGACTCCACCCCCATCAACACATACCCCACCTACACCATCAGCCCCATGAATAGGCCCCCACAAGGCTCTCGCTCCCCAACCCAATATACTGCAATGACCACAACATTGCATAGAAAAGAAACTAAAGTTTGGGTACACAAACGCGCGGATGAATAACGAATAAACTGAGAGTAATGAAAGAAACAGGTGAAAAATCCCCAGACATCACAGCATCACAAGAAACAAAACTCGCTGAGACAATAACAGACACAATCTCCCAACAGGGAATATCAGATCCTGAGTATACGATAGAAGGAGAAGAGGGGGAGGAGGGTTGCACTGCTCACTAAAACACCAATGGGGATTTTTGAGGAATGGAAGGCATTGGACATGATTGGAGAAAGAGACTACATTGTAGGTACAGATTCATTCCGGAGAACATAAGAGTAGTCCAAATGGAGTGATGTATAAACCACTCACAGAACTGCAGGAGGCCAAGAGAGGAGTAACGAAGAAAACACAGGTGATGGTGGACACACTGACTGAGGTGCAAGAAGAGCTCACTCGAGCAGAGGTCAAAGTTACTGGTAATTGGGCGATTCAACCAAAGGGAGAGAGACTGGGGAAAACTGGAGCCACACATGGGGGTCCCCGAAACATGGAGAGCCAAGATGTTGGATGTGGTACTTGAAAACATCAGCATCAACATGTCAGGGACACAACCAATAGAGAGAGGGGAGGATAGCCACAAGACTGGATCTTGTGTCTCACCATGAGCAAGTTCTAGATCATCGAGGACAATCACTTACGAGAGGCCCCTTGGAGCTAGCGATCCATGTGGTTCTGATTTTGACAATATGGTAGAGTTTACAAGTGGAGAAGTAACAGAACTGAGGGGACAGGGCCAAACTATTAAAAGGGGGACTACACAGGTATGAGAACTTCCTCCTTCAGGAGGTTCAGTGGACAAGAAATGGTGGAAAAAAATCATAAACGATATGATTGGAATATGTGGCAACAAAGTGACGTGAGGTCAGAGGAGAAGTTTTGTATTCCCAAGGGAAACAGAAATAAAGAAGACCAAAACGAGTCCTTGGTTTACCGAAGGTTTAGGGAGGCAAAAACTAAGTGCAACAGAGAATGGAACAAGGTACAGGATGCATATAACCCGAGGAAAACAAGGAATTAGTAGAAGACCAGAAACCGAGTATGGCGCAGATAAGGAGGGAGCCCAGCGACCAGTATGAAACGACATAGCATCGAAAGTCAAATCTGACCCGAACTGCTGTATAGCCACATTAGGAGAGAGACAACAGTCAAGCCAGGTGATAAGGCTGAGGAAAGAAGGTGGAGAACCACAAGAATCGATCAAGAAGTATGTGAGGTGCTCAACACGAATTTAAGGAAGTATTTACAGTAGGAGACAGAAGGACTCTGGGGGGACAGACCAGATGGGACACCAACAAGGATACACCAACAAGTGTTTGACGACATACAAACAGATAAGGAGGAGGTGAAGAAACTGCTAAGGACATTCGATACCTCAAAGGCAATGGGGACCGGACAACATCTCTCCATGGTCCTTAGAGAGGGAGCAATATGTTGTGCGTACCATCTTACCACAACTTCAACACATCCCCTGGAAACTGGCAACTACCTGAGGTAGGAAGACGGCAAATGTAGTTCCCAATTTTCAAAAAAGGAGCAGAAAAGTGCACTAAACAATAGACCTGTGTCATTGACGTGTATATGTAATGGCAAAATTATGAGAAATTAATCAGGAGGAGAGTGGTGGACACTGGAATGGAACAGTGAGTATAATGCCAACCAGCACGGATCACGGAAGGCAAATCCTGTGTCACAAACCTTCTGAGTTTTATTGATAAAGTTAACAGAAGTAAGACAAGAGAGAGAGGGGGTGGGTTGATTGGTCATTCTTCTTGGACTGCAAGAAGCTTTTGACACATTCCTCACAAAGATATGCATAAGCTAGAGCATCAGGCGCATATAACAGGAATGGCACTGCAATGGATCAGAGAATACCTGACAGGAGGCAACAACGAGTCATGGTACTTAATAGTATCACAGTGGGTCACCTGTGACGAGCGGTCCCACAGGGGTCGGGGTCCGAGACCATGCTATTTTTGGTATATGTGAACGACATGAAGGGAATGGTAGACTCAGAGTTTCCCTGTTTTGCAGATGATGGAAGTTAATGAGGAAATAAATCTGATGAGACTCAGGCAGGACTTCAAAGAGACCTGGAGCAGACTGGACACCTGGCCAAGCAATGGCTTCTCGAATTTAATCCTGCAAATGCAAAGTATGAAGATAGGAAGGGCACAGAAGGATCCGACAGACAGAGTAATAGGCTAGGTGGCCCAAATACTGCAAAACCTCCACCAAGGAGAAAGATCTTGGGGTGAGTATAACACCGAGCATATCTCCGGAAGCACACATCAATCAGATAACGGCTGCAGCATATGGGCGCCTGGCAAACCTTTGAACAGCATTCCGACAACCTAGTAAGGAATCATTCAAGACACTGACACCGTGTATTCAGGCCCCGTAACTACTGGAGTAATGCAGCACCTGTTGTGGAACCCGCACTTGATAAAGCAAGTCAAAAACAGAGAAAGTACAAAGGTTTGCACAAGGTTATTTCCAGAGCTAAGGGGAATGTCCATGAAGAAAGATTAAGGGAAATCGGCCTGACGACACTGAGGACAGGAGGGTCAGGGGAGACATGATAACGACATATAACAACCTGCGTGGAATAGACAAGGGGACAAGACAGGATGTTCCAGGGAGGACACAGAAAAAAGGGGCAAAGGCCACAATTGGAAGTTGAAGACACAAATGAGTCTAGAGATGTAGGAATATTTCTCAATCATAGAGGTTCACGTAAGGCAGTGAATAGCCTAGAAATGACGTTGGTGAGGCAGAACCATACAAACAGTTTTAAGACGATGTTTGATAAAGCTCATGAGCGGGAAGAGAGGGTCTAGTAAGCAACCGTGAAGAGGCGGGGCCAGGAGGCTAGGACTCGACGCCCTGCAACTCAAATAGGTGAGTAACAAATAGATGAGTACACACACACACACACAACACAACACAACTCAGTGAGTAACACAAACACAGTTACACATAACAGTGCTGGGATAAGGCTCTCGAAGCCAGGAGAGAGAGAAGCTAGTATCGACCAGCGAAGAGCGGCCAGAGCTGTGATCGACCCCTGAAAGTCACAATAGGTTTGTACACGCTCACACAATACACACACACACGTGGCATGCAACACAACATGTAGGTTAGAATGTTAACACACGGCGACATGCCCCAACACACATACCACAACACCAGCGCCCACTCAGCCGTATACCCAGTCATTCCACACTAAGAAGTCACCTCATACTTCTTGATGAAATAAATACCACATATAACAGGAGACATATTTCTTACATATGTTTTGAAGACGAAGAACGAGTTGGCAAAAAAAGAAAACTACATTGAACGAACGTTTCGCTCTAATGTAGAAGCTTCAACAAGCTCTAACGCAGGGCGAAACGTTGTCCTTTTGGTCGCTTTTATAGCAGCTTGTCTCGTCATCATAATTATTGTCATGACATCTTATTCTTCCTTGTCTCAGATACATACTTGTCTCTGACATCATACTTGTCTCTGACATCATACTTGTCTCTGACTCATACTTTTCTCTGACATCATACATGCCTCTGACATCATAACTTGCTCTAAATCATACTTGCCTCTGACTTATACTTGTCTCTGACAATCAATTTGTCTCTGACATCACACTTTTCTCTGATATCATAACTGCCTCCACATCATTACTTTTTCTTATATCATACTTAATCTACTGACATATTTGTTCTCCTGACATATCATACTGCCCTCAAACAGGACACTGCTCACTCCTTAGTCCTTTTCTCGTTTGTGAGGTGTCCAACCTCTGTCCACTGTGTTCGGTCTTTGCTTCTTCCCTGATCTTCATGACTTTGCATTTGCTGGGGGTTGAATTCGAGCAACCACTTCTCTACAAATCTTGCATTTGTCCAGATCTATTTGCATCCCCTGTCTATCTTAATTCTTCTCGTTAGTTTACATCATCAGCAAACAGGAATAACATCCTGAGACTCAATGACCTTTGGAATATCACTTGTCAGGTAGGGGGGTAATCGAAAAAATGTAAAGGATAATTGGAGAATAACGAGTAAGGGGAGTAAGGGCAGGAGAATCTGAATAGAGTGATTTAGGCGCGAGCGGTAAGTAAGTGAGTCACTGCGACTACACCTGTCACTTCTCATTACTCTACTCATCACACTACTCCCACTCCGCTCAATTATTCGAAATAAAATAAATGAATAAATGATAAAAAGCGGGGACTGTGAATATAACTTATTCCACTCAACACAGTTTATTATTAAGTCCTTGTACAATAATTTTTTGGGACAGGAGTTTAGGTAAATGGTGATGGTACATATAAGCAGTGAACAGGGAATAACAATCAACTTGACAAGAATGAATATAACTTACAATATAGTTTCAGAGGACAGTTCACCACAGGTCCCAAGACGCTACACAGCACGAGTACTGCTCCAACCAGTACTCAACCCAATGTCTCCAACAGTCTCCTCCAAGACTTCAGCACCTTCTCCGGAGCCCTGCACCCCAGGCAGCAGCTCCTCTCGAATCTCTCCTGCTCACGCTCGTGCACACAGCAGCAGCTCCGCTCAAAATTCCCGATCATGCTCTTTCCTTGGGCTATATGGTGGTCTAAGCACCCCCACAATAAGTGTGCACCACGTGTTACGAACCTGACGCCGAGATCTGAACGCAGGATGACAAAGAAGCTGATACTTAAGCCGAAAAGGCATGGTCTGCTTAGCCATCTATTAGGACCATATAATTAGGTCTCCTAAGCCTCACAAGCCCAGCTAGAACTACATCACACACTCGCATAAACTAGAAACAAAGCTGACGCTAATATACCGATCCTTGAGGCACCCCTCTTTTACACTTTCCCATCTGACATCTCTTGCCCGGACAATCATTATTGCCTCCTTCCTCTGAGGAGCTCCTTGATCCACTGGAGTACAATCCCCGTTATTTTTCCTGCACCTCACGTTTTTTGCCCTAATCTTTTGTGGAGTACTCTATCAGAGGACATTTGCAATCAAGAATATACAGTTCACCCAGCTTCTCTGTCTGTCTCTGTCTCTATCTCTGTTTCCTCTCTCATCTCTTACTCTCTGTCCCTCTCTCCATTTCCGTTAATTTTTCATTGAATTCCAACAGTTGTTAAGAGATTACAAATCTCTGAGGTCATTCTGGTTACTGTTTATAATACCCATTCTTCTCTTAAGGAGCTCGACCAGTTCTCTTCTTCTTACCATCACCTACATCACAGTCGTGGCAAGATATGCATGTCAGTGAAAAATGCTGTAGTTCAGCTTTCCTGGCTCTCGGCTTACTTAAATACACTGTAAGTACTACAACCGCTGTTTTCCGATCTCCTCAACTGTCCCGTGTTCATTGACTTGTTGTGACACACGAAATCGTCATAACACTACTGTAAACAAATCATGGAACGGGTGGGAACGTGAATCTAACAAATGGGTTTCAAACCCCCTTCGTTCAGTGATTTATCACGGCTAGTGTAGTACAGTACCTGTTTCCGTGTTGTGTGTACGGTGTCCCAGTACCTACTGTGCACCCTTTTTCCCGATAGTTTACTGTCTCTGCCTCTGTTTCAGCAGTTCACAGTTTTCGGTCCTTTCTCGTACAGCTATCCTTCTTCCTTCTTTTCAGTCGAATTATCTGGTCACTAACGGTTGACTTTCCTTCTGATGTGGCTGTGGGCAGTTGTGATTCAGACTTACCTTAGCTGCTATGTCCGTTTCCAGAGTGTAATCTCAATCTCTACTCCTCACCATAACATATTCATGTCTGGCTAATCTACTCACTTCTCTATTTTTCATTTGTGTGTGTTTGTTGTGTGTGTGTGTGTGTGTGTGTGTGTGTGTGTTTGTGTGTGAAGGTGTGAGACCAACGTGAAAATTAGGCGACAGGTAGACGTGGTTTCCTCCCCAAGGTGATGCCCTACCTAGGTCATTCAGACCACCCTGCCCTGGCCAGCAGACTCACCCTGTCTGGCCAGCCTGAAACCCCGCCCTCTTGGGTCACCAGACCCGCCCTGCTTGTCAGCAGACCCCGCCCTGCTTGGCCGACCGAAAATCCCCCGCCTGCCTGCCCCAGCCACATCAACTAGCACATCAACACAGGCGAGGCGGGTCATAGGGGGTCCCATCCACCTAGTCGAAGTAGGTCTTCGTCCAAAGGTTTGGACAGTGTTTGAAGAATTCTTTGTAACAAGATCCCATGATGCGCAGTGTCTGACAGTTGTGATGATGTTTTGAAAAACCCGTCAAGTTAAGATTGAGACACTTTATGCAGCATAATGGGAATCTTTATTCAGGAATGGCTTGAAAAACCTTGTCGGTTTTTCAAACCATTCATCACAACTGTCAGACACTGCAAAGCATCATGGGATCTTGTTACAAAGAATTCTTCAACACTTGTTCAACCTTTGGAACGAAGATCTACTTCGACTAGTGGATGGTACCACTATGAACCCCGCCTCCACCTGCTTCACCTCACCTCACTACAGTATATAAGCCACGTCTACGCCCTATGCTGTACATTCTACAAGATTTATGTACTAAACACATCGACTCCAGGCTGGGGACTGGATTACCTCAAACTCCTCCTCTCCTTATCTCCATTCTACTTTGTATTGGACTGATGAAAGCACTGTGTGGCGAAACGTTTCTTAATAAAGATTCCCATATGGGCCATAAGTGTCTCAATCTCAACTTCCCTCACCAGCCACCATGATGACTGAAGACGGTTCCACAAGGCACAGTACTGGCTTCCCATCTCGTTCCTCAATCCTCATAACTGAAATAGACTGGGATGTAAGCAACAGTCACTGTATCTTCCTTTTGCAGAGAGAACCTGAATGTGCCAAGACAGTGTCTGCCATTGAAGACACTGCAAACTCCAGGCGACATCAACCAAAATCTTTTAAATGGGCCTCAGAAAACAATATGAAGTTTCAATGATGTTAAATTTCAATACTCCGATATGGAAAAAAGGTGAGGAAATTAAAATTATATAACGGAGTATAAAAACAAATTCGCAACAACATAACAAGCGAAAAACTAACGTCAAAGACCTGGGAGTGATCATGTCGGAGATCTCGACTCAAGGACCATAACATTGTATCAATCCATCTGCTAAAAAATGACAGGATGGATAATGAGAAATTGGGGAAACCTTCAAAACTAGGATGCCAAGCCCTTGATTACGCTCTTCAGTCACATTTTGTCTATCTAAGTTGGAGATATTGCGCACATAACTCCACCTTTTCAAGGCAGTGAAATTGCCTGACCTAATCCAAATGTACAGGAGAACTTTCACGGCACACATAACTACGATACAGCACCTAAATTACTGGGAAAGCCAAAGCTCCTCAACTTGTACTCCCCTAGAACGCAGGCTGGGGAGAGAAAATCCTAGAGGAACTAGAACCTAACTTGCATACAGAAATAACTCCCTATAAAAGCAAAAGTCTTGGCATACGATGCAACATCCCCTCAATGAAAAGCAGGGGTGGTCCACTACCACGTTAAGAACAGCATAACTAGTGTAAGGGGTTCAAGACTGTTTCATCTGCGACCCAGCATACATAAGGAGGATTATCAATAGACCCCTGAAGTCTCAAGAAGGCACTGAAGAGGCACTAAAGTCAGTACCTGACCAGCCGGCTGTGGTTCTACGTCGGTTATGGTGACCAGTAGTAACAGGCCTGGGAGATCAAGCCCTGGTCCACCATGAGCCCTGGTCACTAGACCAGGCCGTGAGGCGTTGACAACCGAAACCTGAGTTACACATTGTCAGTTCTTTTGGGTCGGCCAAGATGCAGCGGCCTTTATACTTTATACTTGTCTGTTGTTATACTTTTATACTTGTTATAGTTTGCTGGAGGTTCTATGTGGTACTTTTTTAGAGCATGTATAGGTCTCAAGTCTATACCATGTGTTATTAAGGGGTGTTATACCAAAAAAATTGTGGGACAAGAGTTCGGTTTTACATTCATATGTGGGAGGTTTTAATTACTGTGATAGGGTTGCGTATTAAACCTTTTGGAGTGCTGAGTTTTATTACAAAAATTATAAAAGCTTGATTTTGGGTTTATTTTATTATTGTATGTTACCATTTTTGTTTTTCAGTTTTTCTGTATAAAATTATTGTAATTGATGGGCTTACCATATTAATATATTAAAATACTGATTTTCCATGAATTTTATTGTGCATTTGGGAATATACGTTCCTTCGAATTCCTATTGGTTAGGATACAATGTAACACAACTTGACTAATACTGTGTACATGTCACAGCAGCGGGTAGGGTTGGGCTTTTGTGTCCTTGTTTTATAGTTGTTATGGTATCTTAGTTATGGTCTTTTTACTTTACTGACAATGCTTTGTGTTGTATGATTGTGTGTTTAATGGTATGGTTTATGGCATATTCATTCATGTGTTACTACTTTAGTAACCGTCGTGAATGTTGTGACTTAGTTCATGTTTTTTGTTGTATAGGCTATGATTAGGATTTTCCTTTATTTTGTTAATCCATGTAAAATTTCTTTTAGTGTTTTTCTTTGGTCACATTTTTACGTGGCGGTGCTATAAATGACTAATTATTAGTGAGTTTCGTTTTGAGTTGTACTGGTTGTTATAACAGGATGTTGTTATAATACTGTTCCTCAGAATAACCTGTTACTAGTAGCGTAATTATTGTTTTTTGTATTCATTGTTTATTATTAATGTTATCCTTTGTAATTTTGTTAGGTTTTTTAAATAATAAAATATGTAAAATTCTCGAGGTTGATTGAAAAGGAAATAAATATTAAGACGCTTGGGGTGAGAGAAAGATTCTTTTTGGTAAACTAATAACGTTAGTTTAACGTAAAATCTGCAGAAATAAAAAACAAAGACAGTGATGGATGGATTGCGCATTTGTAGCACCTGCTACAAAAGATTTGATAACAAAACCACATCAGAAACAGGCCCTTAAAACAGAAGGACAATCAGGGTTAACATGGCAGAGTGGAGAAAAATCCTTTCTCCTTTAAGGCCATGCGTGTCGTATGAGGCAACTAAAATGCATGGAGAAAAGATGCTAGTAGCCCCTTCTCCTGTATTAAATTTATAACTGCAATAAAAGGAAAAAACTTTCGATTTTCCTTTTAGGTCCACTCTCAGTGGATACTGACCGAGCGGTTGTAAAATATAAATGATGAATTAACAGGCGGGATTAAAAGTAGAGTGTTCCACAGGGCAAATGATCATCGTAATGGCCAAAAGCAGAGGAGTAACAAACAGTAAGCGATGAGACTCTAGAAATGAGACAGCACAAAGTTGTGTGTTCAGCAAGGATCAATATTAGGACCACTGACTGTTCTAACAAATATGTGAATGACCTACTAGAAGGTATTGAATCCTATATGTCACTGTATATGATGATGAATAGTTACTGAAGAGAGGACATCAAAATAAAAAAAATACTCAAGAGATAGATATACAACTGCAGAAGATTCGTGGTCAAACAAGGGCTTCTCTCCGAGTTCTACCCAAATGAATGAAATCGTGTGTTTAGGAGAAGGTGATAGCAGTTACAGAGCCTGTGTTGATGGGCAGATGTGAAGATGCATGGTCAGAGAGTGACAAGTATACCGCCAGAAATATTACCAACAATAGCTATTATATCGGCATTTGAAGATTAGATAAAACTTCAGAAAAGCATTCAGGGAACTTGAATAAGAGTCGGAAAACCTCATTTACGATCACACGTGAGAATAATCAAGCGTGTACGAGGCCCCAGCATGGAGCCCACACACGTGAGAAACATTACAAGAATTCCTAGCTTTGTTACTAGGCTAGTACCAGAACTGAGAGAAATGCGTAGCAGGACGAGGCATGGAGGGAAACATGAACTGAGACAAGACGTGGAGATCTTAATTTAGTTGTACAAAATCTTAAAAGGAACTGATAGGGACGGACTGTTTGAATTAAGAGGACCAGGATCAAGGGGACACAGGTGCAAACTGAGGACACGGATGAGCCATAGGGATGTCAGGAAGTATTTCTTTAGTCTTAGAGTGGTTGAAAAGTGGAACGACTTGAATGAGGCAGTGGTGGAGGCAAACTCAATACACAGCTTAATGAGTAGATATAAAGGCCAAGAGGCTTGAAATTAGTGATGCCCTTAAAAGTAAACTACAACACACACACACACACACACACACACACACACACACACACACACACACACACACACACACACACACACAACACAACACAACTCAGTGAGTACACAAACACAGATACACATAACTGTGCTGGGATAAGGCTCTCGAAGCCAGGAGAGAGAGAAGCTAGTAGCGACCAGCGAAGAGGCGGGGCCAGGAGCTGTGAATCGACCCCTGAAGTCACATATAGGTTTGTACACGCGCACACACATACACACACACACTTGGCATGCAGACACACAGGTAGGTAGAATTAACACACTGCTACATGCCCCAACACACATACCACAACACCAGCGCCCACTCAGCCGTATACCCAGTCATTCCACATTAAGAAGTCACCTCATACTTCTTGATGGAATAAAATACCACATATAACAGGAGACATATTTCTTACATATGTGTGAAGACGAAGAAGCGAGTTGGCAAAAAAAAGAAAACTACAATTGGAACAACGTTTCGCTCTATGTAGAGCTTCAACAAGCTCTACGCAGGGCGAAACGTTGGTCCTTTGACAGCTTTTATAGCAGCTTGTCTCTGACATCATAATTATTGTAATTGACA
This sequence comes from Cherax quadricarinatus, assembly GCF_026875155.1. NCBI lineage: Eukaryota > Metazoa > Arthropoda > Malacostraca > Decapoda > Parastacidae > Cherax > Cherax quadricarinatus. Next base: position 5,670,105 of record NC_069401.1, read on the forward strand.
TCTTATGTCTTCTTGTCTCTGATATCATACTTGTCTCTGACATCATACTTGTCTCTGACATCATACTTGTCTCTGACATCATACTTGTCTCTGATATCATACTTGTCTCTGACATCATACTTGTCTCTGACATCATACTTGTCTCTGACATCATACTTGTCTCTGACATCATATTGTCTCTGACATCATACTTGTCTCTGACATCATACTTGTCTCTGACATCATACTTGTCTCTGACATCATACTTGTCTCTGACATTATACTTGCCTCTGACATTATACTTGTCTCTGACATACTTGCCTCTGACATCATGCTTTTTAGCACACACTTTTCTCTGACATCCTACGTACTTGTCTCTGACATCATACTTGTCTCTGACATCATACTTGCCTCTGACATCATACTTGTCTCTGACATCATACTTGCCTCTGACATCATACTTGTCTCTGACATCATACTTGCCTCTGACATCATGCTTTTTAGGACACACTTTTCTCTGACATCCTACGTACTTGCCTCTGACATCATATTTGTCTCTGACATCACACTTTTCTCTGATATCATAAATGCCTCTCACATCATACTTTTCTGTGATATCATACTTACCTCTGACATATTTGTCCCTGACATCATCATACTGTCCCCATAACAGGACACTGCTCACTCCTTAGTCTTTCTCTGTGTGTGAGGTGTCCAACCTCTGTCCACTGTGTTCGGTCTTTTGGCTTCTTCCCTGATCTTCATGACTTTGCATTTGCTGGGGTTGAATTCGAGCAACCACTTCTCTGACCAATCTTGCATTTGTCCAGATCTATTTGCATCCCTGTCTATCTTTATTCTTCTCGTTAGTTTTACATCATCAGCAAACAGGAATACATCTGACTCAATGTCCTTTGGAATATCACTTGTCAGGTAGGGGGGTATCGGAATGTAAAGGATAATTGGAGAATAACGGAGATAAGGGGGAGTAAGGCAGGAGAATCTGAATAGAGTGATTAGCGGCGAGGGGTAGGTAATGTGAGGTCACTGGCGACTACACCTTCAACTTCTCATTACTCTACTCATCACACTACTCACCCTCTCATTATTCGAAATAAAAAAAAAATTAATAAATGAGTAAATAACGGGGACAGTGAATATTACTATTCCACTCAAACACAGTTTATTATTAAGTCCTTGTACAATAATATTTTTGGGAACAGGAGTTTAGGTAAATGGTGATGGTACATATAAGCAGTGAGACAGGGAATACAATCAACTTGACGAGAATGAATATAACTTACAATATAGTTCAGAGGACAGTTCACCACAGGTCCCAAGACCTACACAGCACGAGTACTGCTCCAAGCCAGTACTCTACCCAATGTCTCCAACAGTCTCCTCCAGAGACTTCAGCAGCCTTCTCCCGAGCCCTGCACCCCAGCAGCAGCTCCTCTCGAATCTCTCCTGTTCAGAGCTCTGCACACAGCAGCAGCTCCGCTCGAAGTTCCCCGATCATGCTCTTCCTTGGGCTTATATGGTGGTCTAAGCACCCTCCACAATGAGGTGTGCACCACGTGTTACGACCTGACGCCGAGATCTGACGCCAGTGATGAACAAAGAAGCTGATACTTAAGCCGAAAAGGCATGGCTGCTTAGCCATATAATTAGGACCATATAATTAGGTCTCCCTAGAGACCTCACAAGCCCAGCTGAACTACATCACACACTCGCATAAACTAGAAACAATGCTGACCCTAATACCGATCCTTGAGGCACCCCTCTTTTTACACTTTCCCATCTTGACATCTCTTCCCGGACAATCATTATTGGCCTCCTTCCTCTGAGGTGCTCCTTGATCCACTGGAGTACATCCCCTGTTATTTTTGCCTGCACCTCACGTTTTTGCCCTAATCTTTTGTGGAGTACTCTATCAGAGGCCATTTTGCAATCTAAGAATATACAGTTCACCCACCTTTCTCTGTCTGTCTCTGTCTCTATCTCTGTCTGTTTCTCTCTCTCTCTCTCTGTCTCCTCTCTCATTTCCGTTAATTTGTCATTGAATTCCAACAGGTTGGTAAGAGATTTACAATCTCTGAGGTCATTCTGGTTACTGTTTATAAAACCAGTTCTCTCTTAAGTGCTCGACCACTCTTCTTCTTACCATCTCCTCCATCACTCTGCAAGAGTGATGTCAGGGAAAATGGCCTGTAGTTCAGTGCTTCCTGGCTCTCGCCTTTCTTAAATACACTAAGTACTACATTCGCTGTTTTCCAGATCTCCGTCAACTGTCCCGTGTTCATTGACTTGTTGTGACTCACGAAATCGTAATAACACGACTGTAAACAAATCATGGAACGGGTGGGGAACTGAATCTAACAAATGGGTTCAAGCCCCGTTCGTTCAGTGATTTAATCACGGCTAGTGGGTAGGACAGTACTTCTGTTCCGTGTTGTGTGTACGGTGTCCAGTACCTGCTGGTGCACCCTTTTCCCGAAGTTTACTGTCTCTGCCTCTGTTTCAGCAGTTCACAGTTTTCGTCCTTTCTCGTAAGCTATCCTTCTTCCTTCTTCAGTCGAATTATCTGGTCTCTTACGGTTGTCTTTCTTCTGATGTGGCTGTGGGGCAGTTGTGATTCAGACTTAGCCTTAGCTGCTATGTCGTTTTCAGAGTGTCTCTCAATCTCTCTCCTCACCATTACATATTCATGTCTGGCTAATCTACTCACTTCTCTATTTTTCATTTGTGTTTGTGTGTGTGTGAGTGTGTGAGTGTGTGTGTGTGTGTGTGTGTGTGTGTGTGTGTGTGTGTGTGTGTGTGTGTGTGTGTGTGTGTGTGTGTGTGTGTGTGTGTGTGTGTGTGTGTGTGTGAAGGGTGTGAGACAAGCGTGAAAATTAGGCGACAGGTAACGTGGTTCCTCCCCAAGGTGATGCCTACCTAGTCATTCAGACCCACCCTGCCTGGCCAGCCAGACTCACCCTATCTGGCCAGCCAGACCCCGCCCTGCTTGGTCAGCCAGACCCCGCCCTGCTTGGTCAGCCAGACCCCGCCCTGCTTGGCCAGCCAGACCCCGCCTGCCTGCCCAGCCACATCAACACAGGCGGAGGCGGGGTCATAGTGGTACCATCCACTAGTCGAAGTAGGTCTTCGTCCAAAGGTTGGACAAGTGTTGAAGAATTCTTTGTAACAAGATCCCATGATGCTGCAGTGTCTGACAGTTGTGATGAATGGTTTGAAAAAACCGACAAGTTGAAGATTGAGACACTTATGCAACATATGGGAATCTTTATTCAGGAATGGCTTGAAAAACTTGTCGGTTTTTCAAACCATTCATCACAACTGTCAGACACTGCAGCATCATGGGATCTTGTTACAAAGAATTCTTCAACACTTGTTCAACCTTTGGACGAAGATCTACTTCGACTAGTGGATGGTACCACTATGACCCCCCCTCCACCTGCTTCACCTCACCTCACTACAGTATATAAGCCACGTCTACGGCCCTATGCTGTACATTCTACAAGATTGATGGACTGAACACATCGACTCCAGGCTGAGGGACTGATTACCTCAAACTCCTCCTCTCCTTACGCCATTCCACTTTGTATTGGACTGATGAAGCCACTGTGTGGCGAAACGTTTCCTGAATAAAGATTCCCATATGTTGCATAAGTGTCTCAATCTTCAACTTCTCACAGCCACCATGATGACTGAAGACTGTTCCACAAGGCACAGTACTGGCTCCCATCTCGTTCCTCATCCTCATAACTGAAATAGACAGGGATGTAAGCAACAGCACTGTATCTTCCTTTGCAGATGAAACCTGAATGTGCAAGACAGTGTCTGCCATTGAAGACACTGCAAGACTCCAGGCAGACATCAACCAAATCTTTAAATGGGCCGCAGAAAACAATATGAAGTTCAATGATGTTAAATTTCAGTTACTCCGATATGGAAAAAAGGTGATGAAATTAAAATTATATCGGAGTATAAAACAAATTCCAACAACATAACAGAGCGAAAAACTAACGTAAAAGACCTGGGAGTGATCATGTCGGAGGATCTCACCTTCAAGGACCATAACATTGTATCAATCGCATCTGCTAGAAAAATGACAGGATGGATAATGAGAACCTTCAAAACTAGGGATGCCAAGCCCATGATGACGCTCTTCAGGTCACTTGTTCTATCTAGGCTGGAATATTGCTGCACACTAACAGCACCTTTCAAGGCAGGTGAAACTGCTGACCTATCAAATGTACAGAGAACTTTCATGGCACACATAACTACGATACAGCACCTAAATTACTGGGAAAGCCAAAAGTTCCTCGACTTGTACTCCCTAGAACGCAGGAGGGAGAGAAAATCTTAGAGGGACTAGAACCTAACTTGCATACAAAATCACTCCCTATAAAAGCAAAAGTCTTGGCAGACGATGCAACATCCCCCCAATGAAAAGCAGGGGTGTCACTACCACGTTAAGAGACAGCACAACTAGTGTAAGGGGTTCAAGACTGTTCAACTGCCTCCCAGCATACATAAGGGGGATTATCAATAGACCCCTGGCAGTCTTCAAGAAGGCACTGAAGAGGCACCTAAAGTCAGTACCTGACCAGCCGGGCTGTGGTTCGTACGTCTGGTTATGTGTGACCAGTAGTAACAGCCTGGATGATCAAGCCCTGGTCCACCATGAGCCCTGGTCACAGACCAGGCCGTGAGGGCGTTGACAACCGAAACCCTCTCTAGGAATACCACCATGATGACTAAACTCTCCCTCACAACTACCATGATGAGTAAACTCTCCCTCACAACTACCATGATGAGTAAACTCTCCCTCACAACTACCATGATGAGTAAACACTTCCTCACAACTACCATGATGAGTAAACACTTCCTCACAACTACCATGATGAGTAAACACTTCCTCACAACTACCATGATGACTAAACACTTCCTCACAACTACCATGATGAGTAAACACTTCCTCACAACTACCATGATGAGTAAACACTTCCTCACAACTACCATGATGACTCAAGTCATCATGGTAAAAGACGAATCAAAATTTTCCCTCCTGTCTGTTTGAGACACACTCTGTGGGTGTGTTGAAACGTTCATTTCACCCACAGTGGGTGGGTGGGTGGGTGGTCAGCTCAACCACCCCGCCCACTTTATAACCTACACACACAACATAGCTCAATTTTATCATGCAATCAAATTTTCAGTTGAGACGGTGTAGACCAGCAGAAAACTCTGGAGGCCACACCAAGGTTACCTGCAAAAAGTGTATATATAAATTCGGGGAAAACGGGCCACAATTATTTGACAGGAAAACAAAAGCAAGGTGTGGATCTGGGCTGTAAGAAGGGAATTAATATACGATTGTTATGGATTCCATTACACATAGAGTTACGCCTTCATGATAAAGTTGATGAATTAACAAAGATAAAAGTGCATGAAGGCAAGTGTAGATAACTTTGATGTATCTGTGTCTAGTATTAAGAATAATATTAGGAGAGAAGTAAATATTGGAAGTGAATGGGGATAGGAACGTAGTTAAAAGTCTGAGTAGATTTATAATCCACTATGATAACATGAACGTAGATAAGTACGTTTATGGAAAAAACTTGTAAAGTGACAGACTGACTGTGTTGTAGTGGCCAGGCTTAGGCTTGGTTCAAGTACTGGGCTGATGTTGTTAGTAGCCAGGCTAGGCTTGTTACAAGTAAATGGGCTGATGTTGTAGTGGCCAGGCTTAGGCTTGGTTACAAGTACTGACTGATGTTGTAGTGGCCAGACTTAGCTTGGTTACAAGTACTGACTGATGTTGTAGTGGCCAGAAATTAGGCTTGGTTACAAGTACTGACTGATGTTGTAGTGGCCAGACTTAGGCTTGGTTACAAGTACTGGACTGATGTTGTAGTGGCCAGACTTAGGCTTGGTTACAAGTACTGACTGATGTTGTAGTGGCCAGCTTAGGCTTGGTAACAAGTACTGACTGATGTTGTAGTGGCCTAGACTTAGGCTTGGTTACAAGTACTGACTGATGTTGTAGTGGCCAGGCTTAGGCTTGGTTACAAGTACTGACTGATGTTGTAGTGGCCAGGCTTAGGCTTGGTTACAAGTACTGACTGATGTTGTAGTGGCCCGACTTAGGCTTGGTTACAAGTACTGACTGATGTTGTAGTGGCCAGGCTTAGGCTTGGTTACAAGTACTGACTGATGTTGTAGTGGCCAGGCTTAGGCTTTGGGTTTCAAGTACTGACTGATGTTGTAGTGGCCAGGCTTAGGCTTGGTTACAAGTACTGACTGATGTTGTAGTGGCCAGGCTTAGGCATGGTTACAAGTACTGACTGATGTTGTAGTGGCCAGGCTTAGGCATGGTTACAAGACTGACTGATGTTGTAGTGGCCAGGCTTAGGCATGGTTACAAGTACTGACTGATGTCGTAGTAGCCAGGCTTAGGCTTGGTAACAAGTACTGACTGATGTTGTAGTGGCCAGGCTTAGGCATGGTTACAAGTACTGACTGATGTTGTAGTGACCAGGCTTAGGCTTGGTAACAAGTACTGACTGATGTTGTAGTGGCCAGGCTTAGGCTTGGTAACAAGTACTGACTGATGTTGTAGTGGCCAGACTTAGGCTTGGTAACAAGTACTGACTGATGTTGTAGTAGCCAGACTTAGGCTTGGTAACAAGTACTGACTGATGTTGTAGTAGCCAGGCTTAGGCATGGTAACAAGTACCTGGTTACCTGGGGGTTACCTGGAGGTTACTCCGGGGATCAACGCCCCCGCGGCCCGGTCCATGACCAGGCCTCCCGATGGAAACAGGCCTGATCAACTAGGCTGTTACTGCTGGCCGCACGCAGTCCAACGTACGAGCCACAGCCCGGCTGATCCGGCACTGACTTTAGGTAACTGTCCAGCTCTCTCTTGAAGGCAGCCAGGGGCTTATTGGCAATTCCCCTAATGCTTGATGGGAGGCTGTTGAACAGCCTTGGGCCCCGGACACTTATGGTGTTTTCCCTTAGTGTACCAATGGCGCCCCTACTTTTTATTGGGGGGCTTTTGCTTTTCCTGCCCAGTCTTTTACTTTCGTAGGGAGTGATTTCTGTGTGCAGATTTGGGACCATTCCTTCCAAGATTTCCAAGTGTAGTTTATGATATATCTCTCCCTCCTGCGTTCCAACGAGTACAAGTCAAGTGCTTCCAAGCGTTCCCAGTAGTTAAGGTGTTTGGGACAGAATTATATGTGCAGTAAAGGATCTCTGTACACTCTCTAGATCTGCGATTAAACCTGCTTTGAATGGAGATGATAATGTACAGCAGTATTCCACCCTTAGAGAGAAAAAGTGATTTGAAAAGGATCTCATTGCTTGGCATCTCTCGTTTTGAAAGTTCTCATTTCCATCCTATCATTTCTTGCCGTGCGATCGTGGCACTGTTGTGATCCTTGAAAGTGAGATCCTAAAGACATTACTACTCCCAGGTCCCTTACATTATTTTTCGCTCTATTGTATGGCCGGAGTCAGTAGTATACTCTGTTCTAATTATTATCTCATCCAGTTTTCCATAAGGGGAGTAGTTGGAATTTGTCCTCATTGAACATCATATTGTTTAACCGTTGCCCCACTGGAAAACTTTGTTTATATCTTCTTGGAGGTTAACTGCGCCCTCAGCAGATGACAGCCTCATGCCGATCCTAGTATCATCCGCAAAGGATGATACGGTACTGTGGTGTATATCTCTGTTTATGTCTGATTTGGAGATAGGTATAAAAATGGGGGGGAGTACTGTGCCTTGTGGAACAGAGCTCTCACTATGGCAGCCTCCGATTTAACTCTGTTGACCACTACTCTTTGTGTTCGATTTGTAGGAAGTTAAAGATCCATCCCCCCCATTTTCCCAATTCCTTTAGCACGTATTTTTTTGGCTATTACGCCATGATCGCATTTGTCAAATGCTTTTTGCAAAGTCTGTGTATATTACATCTGCATTCTGATTTTCTTCCAGTGCATCCAAGGCCATGTCGTAGTGATCCAGTATTGTGAGAGGCAGGAGCGACCTGCCTGGAACCCATGTTGCCCCCGGGTCGGCAGGTTTTGGGAATCCAGGTGATTTGCAATCCTGCTTCTTAGCACTCTTCAAAGATTTTTATGTGGGACGTCAGAGCTATTGGTCTACAGTTCTTAGCTAATGCTTTGCTGCCACCTTTATGGAGTGGGGCTATATCCGTTGTTTTAAGTGACTGTGGAATTTCACCATGTCCAAGCTCCTCCCCATAGTGTACTTAGGGCACGCGAGAGGGGTTTCTTGCAGTTCTTAATGAAAACAGAGTTCCACGAGTCAGAGCCCGGGGCTGATGCATAGGCATGTTGTAAATGGCTTTTTCGAAATCTGTCGGAATTAGGGTAATGTCGGAAATCTGGCATACATTTATGGGGGTTTGAGGCTCATTCATGAAGAATCGTTTGGGTCGTCGATCCTCAGACCGTATGTGGTTCACTAAACACAGAGTCGTACTGGGATTTTCAATATTTCACTCATTTCCTTGTTGTATCTGTGTAAGTCCCATCTGTCTGAAAAAGGGCCCGATACTAGATGTGGTATTTGCCTTGTTTTGGCATATGAAAGAAATATTTTGAATTTCTTTCAATTTCACTAATGCTTTAAGCTCCTCTTGCCTCTCCTGGTTCCTGTGAGAGTCATTTAACAAAAGTTCGTAGTTTCCATTTCCCCCTGGTCAGCGCCTCCTTTTGTGTATCAGATATTCTAGCACTCCTGAAGAGCTAGTGACTCTTCGTCGTCTTCTGTAGAGGGAGCATCTATCTCTCTCCAGTTTACCCCTGCTCTTCTTCTTTCTTAGGGGAATATGCCTAGAACATGCTTCGGCTGCCAGGAAGTTGTTTCCTTTCAAGGCACTGGTTCGGATCCATGTCATTTAAGACATCTTCCCAACAGTTTCGTTTAGGACTGGTTTACCTGGTCCCAGTTGATGTTTTTGTTTGTTGAAGTTGTATTTTGGGGAAGACACCTTCACAGGTACATGCATTCTGCTGTTTCAGGACCCCTATGAATGTACATCTGGACTTCGATTAGGTTGTGATGGGAATTAGTTGTTTTTGATATTCTTATGTCCTTATCAGGTCTCATTATTTGTGAAGATAAGGTTAAGTGTGTTTTCTAGTCTTGTTGGCTCCACTATCTGCTGGCTTAAGGTAGTTTTCGCAGAGACTTAGTAGCTCATGTGTGTGTGACCTTTCATCTGCGCTGCCTTAGGGGATTGTTTCAGCTATAACATTATTTGCTCCATTTTTTCCATTTTGTATGCTTAGGTTGAATCACCAAGCAGTAAGATGTTTGGGGATGGAGCTGGAAGGTTTTCCAAAACAGAAATCAATTTTCAGTAGCTGTTCCTTGAACTGTTGAGAGGTTGCATCTGGTGGCTTGTATACAACCACAATGACTAGGTTTTGGTTCTCGATCTTTATTGATAGAACTTCAACTACCTCATTTGTGGTGTTCAGCAACTCCGGGGCAGATAAGGGACTCTTTGACATACAGGCCAACCCCCCTTGTTGCCTGTTTTTTCTGTCCATCTTAAAAGGTTGAACCACTTATCCATATTTCACTTTTAAAAGTGATCTTTTGTGTGAGTCTCTGTGAATGTTGCAAACATTGCATTAAAACTTCTCTAGAAGTCCACTGATAAAAGGTATTTTGTTGTTGGTGGATGGCTTAAAGGGCCCCTGTATATTAGCAAATATGAACGAGGTTGCATTCTGTTTGTTGGGGGGATTTTGTTATTGGCATCAGTAGTTGTAATTCTGGAGGGCCATGGGTGGCCACTGGCTGTGCCTCCAGTCCAACAAGGTTCCAAGGTGGTGGACTATTTTTGTTATTTCCTTCCATTTTCTTTTTCCGTTTCCTGCCACTAAAAAATCATCTGGAGTTGGGTTGCCGTAGCTGCTATTGTTTGTCTTGTGAGGTCTGTGCCTCCTGGTCCCTTTTAGATGGTATGCAGGGCAGTCGATGTTGTAACATTGCTTCTGGAGAACCGAGGAGTGACACATTTTTGGGTGAAAGAAAGTACAGGAAGAAGAACGACACACTCCTTTGGACAGGAGGTCGCTACATTTTTTTGGGATGCTCAAAGTTTTCATGTCCCATTTTTTCCCCGTTATTCCATGCTTACAGATGCCCCAAGTATAATATTTGCACAAATTCACCTTTGGTTGAGAATTGTTGGGAGGTGTGTTGTCAATTTCTGCAGGTTCTGGGACTGCACTATAATCCTCAGTATCCAAGCCAGGGCCACCCCGTCCTGGATTCCATCTACTTTCCCCAGTAGAGGAAGAAGGGAGGAGACTCCTCTCCAACATCTGTACTGTGGGCCACGGTCTTGGGGCAATGATGGTTGTATATTTACGGTTTTAGATGGTTGTATATTTTACTGTTTTTGTGGTGGTTTTGGTAGTGTCCCTAGGAGAGTCTGGGCTGGCAGTAAGGCTGGGGGCTGAGTCTGGGTCCCGCACTGGGGCTGGGGGCTGAGCCTGGGCCAGCGGCTGGGCCTTTGGGCCCGCACCAGCACTGTGGGTATTAGTGCTATGACTGGGGGAGCCTGGGCCAGCACCAGCACTGTGGGTATTGGTGCTATGACTGGGGAGGCCCGGGAAGCACCAGCACGTGGGTAAATTAAAGTGCTGATGACTGGGGGATGGGTCTGGCTTAGCACCATGGGGACTAGATGGTTTCGAGTCATCTGTTTGGTATGGAAAATCTGCAATTTTTGATACACATCTCTTGCTCCCATGTTTTATATATTTTGGTAGACTATCCAAGAGGTCATCCTTGTTTCTTGATTATTTTTAACATTATTACTCTCCTTAGACCTTTCTGATACCCGCCCAAAGTTTACATCTTTTTATTGCACAACCAAGCACTTGCTATTCGAGGTCATTTTTTGAGGCTGTATTTTGTCTAGTACAAGAGATATGGTTTTGGAATACTAGATTGCATGTGATTCTGGATTTTCCTTCCAAGGATTTTTTTTACATGTCCCAAAGGGGGGTAGCTGTGCTGACATCCTGTCTGTATCCTACTACACTCTGTATGCCACGGAAGAAAACTGATTTCCACTTTACCTTTCTCTTGCTGGTGCCAGTAATATGCAAGACGTAAATTTATACGAACCAAGTTTGCAGTATGTGGGTGGTGGTGTAGGGTGGGTGGTGGGTGTAGGGTGGGTGGTGGGTGTAGGGTGGGTGTGAGCCGGGCTGATGTTGTAGTAGCCAGGCTTAGGCTTGGTAACAAGTACTGACCGATGTAGTGGCCAGGCTTAGGCTTGGTAACAATTACTGACCGATGTAGTAGCCAGGCTTAGGCTTGGTAACAAGTACTGACCGATGTAGTGGTCAGGCTTAGGCTTGGTAACAATTACAGACTGACCGATGTAGTGGCCAGGCTTAGGCTTGGTAACAAGTACTGACTGCTGTTGTAGTGGCCAGGCTTAGGCTTGATTACAAGTACTGACTGATGTTGTAGTGGCCAGGCTTAGGCTTGGTTACAAGTACTGACTGATGTTGTAGTGGCCAGGCTTAGGCTTGGTTACAAGTACTGACTGATGTTGTAGTGGCCAGGCTGAGGCTTGGTAACAAGTGCTGACTGATGTAGTGACCAGGCTTAGGCTTGGTAACAATTACTGACCGATGTAGTGGTCAGGCTTAGGCTTGGTAACAAGTACTGACTGATGTAGTGGCCAGGCTTAGGCTTGACTACAAGTACTGACTGATGTTGTAGTGGCCAGGCTGAGGCTTGGTTACAAGTACTGACTGATGTTTTAGTGGCCAGGCTTAGGCTTGATTACAAGTACTGACTGATGTTGTAGTGGCCAGGCTTAGGCTTGGTTACAAGTACTGACTGATGTTGTAGTGGCCAGGCTGAGGCTTGGTAACAAGTGCTGACTGATGTTGTAGTGGCCAGGCTTAGGCTTGGTTACAAGTACTGACTGATGTTGTAGTGGCCAGGCTTAGGCTTGGTTACAAGTAGTGACTGATGTTGTAGTGGCCAGGCTTAGGCTTGGTTACAAGTGCTGACTGATGTTGTAGTGGCCAGGCTTAGGCTTGGTTACAAGTACTGACTGATGTTGTAGTGGCCAGGCTTAGGCTTGGTTACAAGTACTGACTGATGTTGTAGTGGCCATGCTTAGGCTTGGTTACAAGTACTGACTGATGTTGTAGTGGCCAGGCTTAGGCTTGGTTACAAGTGCTGACTGATTTTGTAGTGGCCAGGCTTAGGCTTGGTTACAAGTACTGACTGATGTTGTAGTGGCCAGGCTTAGGCTTGGTAACAAGTACTGACTGATGTTGTAGTGGCCAGGCTTAGGCTTGGTAACAAGTACTGACTGATGTTGTAGTAGCCAGGCTTAGACTTGGTTACAAGTACTGACTGATGTTGTAGTGGCCAGGCTTAGGCATGGTTACAAGTACTGACTGATGTTGTAGTGGCCAGGCTTAAGCTTGGTTACAAGTGCTGACTGATGTTGTAGTGGCCAGGCTTAGGCTTGGTTACAAGTGCTGACTGATGTTGTAGTGGCCAGGCTTAGGCTTGGTTACAAGTGCTGACTGATGTTGTAGTGGCCAGGCTTAGGCTTGGTTACAAGTACTGACTGATGTTGTAGTGGCCAGGCTTAGGCTTGGTTACAAGTACTGACTGATGTTGTAGTGGCCAGGCTTAGGCTTGGTTACAAGTACTGACTGATGTTGTAGTGGCCAGGCTTAGGCTTGGTTACAAGTACTGACTGATGTTGTAGTGGCCAGGCTTAGGCTTGGTTACAAGTGCTGACTGATGTTGTAGTGGCCAGGCTTAGGCTTGGTTACAAGTACTGACTGATGTTGTAGTGGCCAGGCTTAGGCTTGGTTACAAGTGCTGACTGATGTTGTAGTGGCCAGGCTTAGGCTTGGTTACAAGTACTGACTGATGTTGTAGTGGCCAGGCTTAGGCTTGGCAACAAGTACTTCTGGCAGCTTGGCAGACACACAGATGATGATCAAACTAAACACAAAACATGTAGTCAGGTTTCCTGATGAATGTCACGATAGACAGTATAATAACTTATGTGATTTGTCAAGGAATTTTATTAATGAAACTTGGATAACAAATATCCTAAATCATCGCGCGAAAGATAAAACGTCCGTAGACATAAATCCATAAGTGTTCTTGTTAAATCTTTTGAGGTCTAATACCTCTTCCCTTCGTTTATCCATATGCTCTTGCCACTTCCATCCACAATAAACTAGCCACTACCCTCAACAGGATATAGATATGAGGTGCACAATAAACCAGCCACTGACACCATAATTATCACAACTAACACCATCAGCACCACCGACCACTAACACCACCATCATCACAACCACTACCGTCACTAACACCAGTGACCACTAACACCACAGTCATCACAACCACCACTGCCATCACCACAACTACCACACTGCATCACCCATCCTCTACCACTATCACCATACCTTTATGTTCGCACCTCCACAGCAGCAACAACCACATCCACCACTAACAAGCAGAAAAATATCTTACACGACATTTTCTAAACAGTTGTGAAAAATGCGAGGTGAGAGAGTGCCATGAAGGATCCTAGCTGGCACCCGGCAGGTGCTTTACGATCTTACATATGTACCGAGAATTATGTATCTCTCAGGATAAATACTCTGAGAGTTGACTTTAATCCTTTTGATACCGAAGTCTACTCTGACCGGTAGTGTACTGGTTACATGCAGCCTTGAATGACTCGTGTAGTCGATAGGCTTCAAACCTAACTAAGCAGCGGGTGTTTTCAAGAGCACGTTAATGAGCTTTACAAACTTAGTGTTTAGAATTATCAAGTATTTAGGAATATACAACCTGTTAATTTGGAGTTTAACTGTAAACTATGGTTAAAATATGTATACTCAATAAATCAAAGAAAATGAAGCAACATATCTTATGGTTGTGTCTGCACAATAAGAACCTAACATGTATGAGACGTGTGATAATAGAGAGAGAGAGAGAGAGAGAGAGAGAGAGAGAAGAGAGAGAAGAGAGAGAGAGAGAGAGAGAGAGGAGAGGAGAGAGAAGAGAGATGAGACGAGAGAGAAGAGAGAGAGAACACAAAATTACTTTGGTGTCTGTGTTATCATTGATTTTTACTGGCTGTTTTGACAGGTGGCTGACAATAGTGGGGGGGCAGCAGCTATTGTTTGTCACCTCACAGAGACACTCATGTCTGTTCTCCCTCACAAGTTATGTATTGCTTGTCTCTTCTCCCTCACAAGTTGAGTGCTGCTTGTCTCTTCTCCCTCACAAGTTGAGTGTTGCTTGTCTCTTCTCCCTCACAAGTTGAGTGTTGCTTGTCTCTTCTCCCTCACAAGTTGAGTGTTGCTCGTCTCTTCTCCCTCACAAGTTGAGTGTTGCTTGTCTCTTCTCCCTCACAAGTTGAGTGTTGCTCGTCTCTTCTCCCTCACAAGTTGAGTGTTGCTTGTCTCTTCTCCCTCACAAGTTGAGTGTTGCTCGTCTCTTCTCCCTCACAAGTTGAGTGTTGCTTGTCTCTTCTCCCTCACAAGTTGAGTGTTGCTCGTCTCTTCTCCCTCACAAGTTGAGTGTTGCTCGTCTCTTCTCCCTCACAAGTTGAGTGTTGCTTCGTCTCTTCTCCTCACAAGTTGAGTGTTGCTTCGTCTCTTCTCCCTCACAAGTTGAGTGTTGCTTGTCTCTTCTCCCTCACAAGTTGAGTGTTGCTTGTCTCTTCTCCCTCACAAGTTGAGTGTTGCTTGTCTCTTCTCCCTCACAAGTTGAGTGTTGCTTGTCTCTTCTCCCTCACAAGTTGAGTGTTTGCTGTCTCTTCTCCCTCACAAGTTAGTGTTTGCTTGTCTCTTCTCCCTCACAAGTTCAGTGTTGCTTGTCTCTTCTCCCTCACAAGTTATGTGTTGCTTGTCTCTTCTCCCTCACAAGTTGAGTGTTGCTTGTCTCTTCTCCCTCACAAGTTGAGTGTTGCTTGTCTCTTCTCCCTCACAAGTTCAGTGTTGCTTGTCTCTTCTCCCTCACAAGTTGAGTGTTGCTTGTCTCTTCTCTATAACAAGTTCAGTGTTGCTTGTCTCTTCTCCCTCACAAGTTGAGTGTTGCTTGTCTCTTCTCCCTCACAAGTTGAGTGTTGCTCGTATCTTCTCCTCACAAGTTGAGTGTGTGCTCGTCTCTTCTCTATAACAAGTTCAGTGTTGCTCGTCTCTTCTCCCTCACAAGTTGAGTGCTGCTTGTCTCTTCTCCCTCACAAGTTGAGTGTTGCTCGTATCTTCTCCCTCACAAGTTGAGTGTTGCTCGTCTCTTCTCTATAACAAGTTCAGTGTTGCTTGTCTCTTCTCCCTCACAAGTTGAGTGCTGCTTGTCTCTTCTCCCTCACAAGTTGAGTGTTGCTCGTCTCTTCTCCCACAAGTTGAGGTTGCTCTCTCTTCTCTATAACAAGTTCAGTGTTGCTTGTCTCTTCTCCCTCACAAGTTGAGTGTTGCTCGTATCTTCTCCCTCACAAGTTGAGTGTTGCTCGTCTCTTCTCTATAACAAGTTCATGCTGCTTGTCCTTCCTCACAAGTTGAGTGTTGCTCGCTCTTCTCCCTCACAAGTTGAGTGTTGCTCTTCTCTTCTCCCTCACAAGTTGAGTGCTGCTTGTCTCTTCTCCCTCACAAGTTGAGTGCTGCTTGTCTCTTCTCCCTCACAAGTTCAGTGTTGCTTGTCTCTTCTCCCTCACAAGTTGAGTGTTGCTCGTCTCTTCTCCCTCACAAGTTGAGTGTTGCTCGTCTCTTCTCCCTCACAAGTTCAGTGTTGCTCGTCTCTTCTCCCTCACAAGTTCAGTGTTGCTCGTCTCTTCTCCCTCACAAGTTGAGTGTTGCTTGTCTCTTCTCCCTCACAAGTTTGAGTGTTTGCTCGCTCTTCTCCCTCACAAGTTAGTGTTGCCTCGTGTCTTCTCCCTCACAAGTTGAGTGTGCTTGTCTCTTCTCCCTCACAAGTTGAGTGCTGCTTGTCTCTTCTCCCTCACAAGTTCAGTGTTGCTTGTCTCTTCTCCCTCACAAGTTGAGTGTTGCTCGACTCTTCTCCCTCACAAGTTCAGTGTTGCTCGTCTCTTCCTCACAAGTTGAGTGCTGTTGTCTCTTTCCTCACAAGTTGAGTGTTTGTCTCTTTCCCTCACAATTGTGCTGCTTGTCTCTTCTCCCTCACAAGTTGAGTGTTGCTTGGTCTCTCTCCCTCACAATTGAGTTTGCTCGTCTCTAACTAGAATAAATTGTAAAGGAAGGTAATAAGATTATTCAACAAGGTTGCTCACTCTCCGGAATCAAACATCAGGCGCACCTTCCTTGAAGACACAGCAACATTAGAGTTAGATAAGAACGTATTGTGTACATGAGCGGTTGTTTCAAGGACAGTGTCGCAAGGACAGTGCCACAAGGACAGTGTCGCAAGGACAGTGCCACAAGGACAGTGTCACAAGAACAGTGTCGCAAGGACAGTGCCACAAGGACAGTGCCACAAGGACAGTGCCACAAGGACAGTGTCGCAAGGAGAGTGTCACAAGGACAGTGTCGCAAGGACAGTGCCACAAGGACAGTGCCACAAGGACAGTGTCACAAGGACAGTGTCGCAAGGACAGTGCCACAAGGACAGTGTCGCAAGGACAGTGCCACAAGGACAGTGCCACAAGGACAGTGTCGCAAGGGCAGTGCCACAAGGACAGTGTCGCAAGGACAGTGCCACAAGGACAGTGTCACAAGAACAGTGTCGCAAGGACAGTGCCACAAGGACAGTGCCACAAGGACAGTGCCACAAGGACAGTGTCGCAAGGAGAGTGTCACAAGGACAGTGTCGCAAGGACAGTGCCACAAGGACAGTGCCACAAGGACAGTGTCACAAGGACAGTGTCGCAAGGACAGTGCCACAGACAGTGTCGCAAGGACAGTGCCACAAGACAGTGCCACAAGGACAGTGTCACAAGGGACAGTGTCGCAAGACAGTGCCACAAGGACAGTGCCACAAGACAGTGCCACAAGGACAGTGTCACAAGGACAGTGTCGCAAGGACAGTGCCACAAGGACAGTGCCACAAGGACAGTGCCACAAGGACAGTGCCACAAGGACAGTGTCACAAGGACAGTGCCACAAGGAAGTGCCACAAGGGACAGTCACAAGGACAGTGCCACAAGGACAGTGCACAAGGACAGTGCCACAAGGACAGTGCACAAGGACAGTGCCACAAGGACAGTGTCACAAGGACAGTATCGCAAGGACAGTGCCATAAGGACAGTGTCACAAGGACAGTGCCACAAGGACAGTGTCACAAGGACAGTGCCACAAGGACAGTGCCACAAGGACAGTGCACAGGACGTGTCACAAGGACAGTGCCACAAGGACAGTGCCACAAGGACAGTGTCACAAGGACAGTGTCACAAGGACAGTGCCACAAGGACAGTGCCACAAGGACAGTGTCACAACGACAGTGCCACAAGGACAGTGTCACAAGGACAGTGCCACAAGGACAGTGCCACAAGGACAGTGCCACAAGGACAGTGTCACAAGGACAGTATCGCAAGGATAGTGCCACAAGGACAGTGTCACAAGGACAGTGTCGCAAGGACAGTGCCACAAGGACAGTGTCACAAGGATAGTGCCACAAGAACAGTGCCACAAGGACAGTGTCACAAGGACAGTGTCACAAGGACAGTGTCACAAGGACAGTGCCACAAGGACAGTGTCACAAGGACAGTGCCACAAGGACAATGTCACAAGGACAGTGTCACAAGGACAGTGTCGCAAGGACAGTGTCACAAGGACAGTGTCACAAGGACAGTGCCACAAGGACAATGTCACAAGGACAGTGTCACAAGGACAGTGTCGCAAGGACAGTGTCACAAGGACAGTGTCACAAGGACAGTGCCACAAGGACAGTGTCACAAGGACAGTGCCACAAGGACAATGTCACAAGGACAGTGTCACAAGGACAGTGTCGCAAGGACAGTGTCACAATGACAGTGTTACAAGGACAGTGTCGCAAGGACAGTGTCGCAAGGACAGTGTGTCACAAGGACAGTGTCACAAGGACAGTGCCACAAGAACAGCGCAACAAATGCAGGACCACAGAGATAGTACTACAAAGATAGTGCCACGAAGACAGTGCCACAAAGACAGTGCCACGAAAACAGTGCCACAAAGATAGTGTCACAAAGACAATGTCACACAGTGTCACAAAAACAGTGTCACAGATACGGTGCCACAGAGACAGTGCCACAGAGACAGTGCCACAGAGACAGTGCCACAGAGACAGTGCTACAGAGACAATGCCACAGAGACAGTGCCACAGAGACAATGCCACAGAGACAGTGCCACAGAGACAATGCCACAGAGACAGTGCCACAGAGACAGTGCCACAGAGACAATGCCACAAAGACAGTGCCACAGAGAATGCCACAGAGACAGTGCCACAGAGACAGTGCTACAGAGACAGTGCCACAGAGACAGTGCCACAGAGACAGTGCCACAGAGACAGTGCTACAGATACAGTGCCACAGAGACAGTGCCACAGAGACAGTGCCACAGAGACAGTGCTACAGATACAGTGCCACAGAGAGTGCCACAGAGACAGTGCCACATAGTGCCACAGAGACAGTGCCACGCACGCTTCACGAACAGCTGGGGATCGCATTATTACCTTGGTGGGGTGTAGCGATGAACCCGCTGGGGTCAGGCAGAGCCGGGGGGGTGAATGGGGGCGGGAGATAATCAAGTTTGATCCAAGGACATGGAGGGAAGCTCTAGCTCCTGAGATCAATAACCTTTCACTGAGGAACCCACAAGTGTTGGACTCCTGGTTAACATATAAATAAAGTGAATTTTGGAGATGCTTAGCAGGAGTGAGGGGTCAGGAGTGAGGGGTCAGGAGTGAGGGGTCAGGAGTGAGGGGTCAGGAGTGAGGGGTCAGGAGACGAGTCAGGAGTGAAGGGTCAGGAGACGAGGTCAGGAGTGAGGGTCAGGAGACGAGGTCAGGAGTGAGGGTCAGGAGACGAGGTCAGGAGTGAGGGGTCAGGAGACGAGGTCAGGAGTGAGGGGTCAGGAGACGAGGTCAGGAGTGAGGGGTCAGGAGACGAGGTCAGGAGTGAGGGGTCAGGACGAGGTCAGGAGTGAGGGGTCAGGAGACGAGGTCAGGAGTGAGGGTCAGGAGACGAGGTCAGAAGTGAGGGGTCAGGAGACGAGGTCAGGAGTGAGGGGTCAGGAGACGAGGTCAGGAGTGAGGGGTCAGGAGACGAGTCAGGAGTGAGGGGTCAGGAGACGAGGTCAGGAGTGAGGGGTCAGGAGACGAGGTCAGGAGTGAGGGGTCAGGAGACGAGGTCAGGAGTGAGGGGTCAGGAGACGAGGTCAGGAGTGAGGGGTCAGGAGACGAGGTCAGGAGTGAGGGTCAGGAGACAAGGTCAGGAGTGAGGGCCAGAGACGAGATCAGGAGTGAGGGGTCAGGAGATGAGGTCAGAGTGAGGGGTCAGGAGACGAGGTCAGGAGTGAGGGGTCAGGAGGCGAGGTCAGGTGTGAGGGGACAGGAGACGAGGTCAGGAGTAAGGGGTCAGGAGACGAGGTCAGGAGTGAGGGGTCAGGAGACGAGGATCAGGAGTAAGGAGTCAGGAGACGAGGTCAGGAGTAAGAAGGTTATGCTACAAGGTCAGGAGTAAGTGGTAGTAAGACGAGGTCTGGGGTGAGAGGATGCATGAAGGTCAGGTAGTAAAACGGAAGACGCTAAAACAAGGGGAGAGATAGAGATAGAATGAGAGAGAGAGAGAGAGGAGAGAGAAGAGAGAGAGAGAGAGAGAGAGAGAGAGAGAGAGAGAGAGACTGCACGTTGCCAGTGAAGCATGTAACAGCAGCAGTGGCTGTTAATGTTGTTATACACGTAGCAGGAGAACCAGCAGCAACAGCAGCAGTAGCTGTAGCAGGGGTTACTCTTTACATTACCTATAAGCAGCAGCAGAAGCAACCTCAGAAACAGTAGCAGCACCAAGAGCAGGAACACCATCTTCAGCAGGTGTTGTAGCACTGATAGTTTTTGTCTTCGTAACTTAAACAGTAAGACAAATAGAAATAGCTTTGGTTTTGTCCATGTAGCAACACCAGCAGCAGGGTCGGCTTCATTTGTTTCCTTTTATTTTCTAAAATATATATATATATATATATATTATATATATATATATATATAATATATATATATATAGGTAGTAGGTTGGTAGACAGCAACCACCCAGGGAGGTACTACCGTCCTGCCAAGTGAGTGTGAAACGAAAGCCTGTAATTGTTTTACATGATGGTAGGATTCCTGGTGTCTTTCAGGTACATCTTCCTACTTCTACTTACACTTGGGTCACACTACACATACATGTACAAGCATACACACCCCTCTGGGTTTTCTTCTATTTTCTTTCTAGTTCTTGTTCTTGTTTATTTCCTCTTATCTCCATGGGGAAGTGGAACAGAATTCTTCCTCCGTAAGCCATGCGTGTTGTAAGAGGCGACTAAAATGCCAGGAGCAAGGGGCTAGTAACCTCTTCTCCTGTATATATTACTAAATTTGAAAGGAGAAACTTTCGTTTTTCCTTTTGGGCCACCCTGCCTCGGTGGGATACGGCCGGTATGCGGCCCACCGCCGGGGAGCTGGACGAAGTATTCGAGATGTAGCTCTGAGTTACCTATGTTGTTTTACTTTCTATTGTATCTTTGTGAATGTTTTGTCTATGTATTTTGTCTTTAAATAATATATATATTAATTAAATATAGGGGGTGGTAGGAGAAGATTCTTAAACAGCTTCAGGGAGAACCTTGAGTTTTCCCTGAAGCAAGTTTATTCTTTTCTCTGAGGATGAGGGTCCCAGAAGAGTTCTAGAGGTGGTACCTCCCTATATATATATATATATATATATATATATATATATATATATATATATATATATATATATATATATATATATATATATATATATATATATATATTATATGTGGGGGGGGGGAAGGTGCCGAATACATAAAACTTGCGATTTTGGCTTAAATGGCAACGCTATTCTTGCCGAATAAGGCAAGCGAATATTTGTGTATGCAATATTTCGCAAAAAATCATACTGAACCTAACGAAAATAATATATTTCATTATGTTTGTTTATTACTAAATTATTGTAAACTTATCTAAAATATATTTAGTTTGATTAGGCTAAGTTAAATTGCGCTTGTTACAGTAAGGCCAGGTAAGTTTTCTAATGTCTTTCTGGTACATAATTATTATTTTTTGCATTAACATAAATGAAAAAAATCATTAAACGTATAACAGAAAATTTTAGAAAGGACTTAATTTTAAATGAGTTCTTTCTAATTGACCAGTTTTACATATTCGGCAAGACATTATATATATATATATATATATATATATATATATATATATATATATATATATATATATATATATATATTATATATATATATATATATATAATTAAATATTAAATATATATATAAATATTCAAACAGCTCCGGGGAGAACCTTGAGTTTTCCCTGAGGTACGTTTATTGTCTTCTCTGAGGATGAGGGTCCCCATTCCAGCTATAGAGGTGGTACTTCCCTATATGTTCAATTATAAATATATATTATATATATATATATATATATATTATATATATATATATATATATATATATATATATATATATATATATATATATATATATATATAGGAAGATTTAGGTCTAAGAGATTATGTTGACCTCACTAAACTCTGCATTAACTTTAACTGTTATTCTTTCAATAAGTTCTACACATGGTTGTTTCACCAGCATAGCCACCTTATACATGGAACACCTAAAAGCTGAAAGCTTCACCAACATCATCCCCACCAACGTCACATGGCTACGTTATGTGGACGACCTTTTCTTAACAACTCCCAAACGCATCGACATACGGAACCTGCAAGAAGACTCAACACAGCTGAACCAGCCATCCAATACACACTCGAAGAAGAGTCCGATAAAGGTTACCATTTCTCGATGTTCTCATTCATGAAGTGGGTAACACCCTTAAATTCCAAATTTAGAGAAAGCCTAGTCTCAGTAGTAGTAACCAGTTACCAGTAACCACTGTGCCAGTTGACTCACGACCAACCGTCTCTGCCTGAGTCACTGTCTATTCATATTGAGCTGACCTGGCATTATTCAAAGACCCTCTATGGGTACGTGGGCGGCCAGTCAGTCAGTGTTACGAGTGTGAGCAAGGAGATAGGTACGGTTGCAAGGGCGTTACACACATTATCTGTAATTATACGTACTACCAGCCTACGTGAGTATTTCTTACCTAATCCACGTATTCGAACTCCCACATGATACTAGAATTAAAAATGATCTCACACACTTCTACTCCGGCCAGGATACTGAGACCAAATTTGATACCGAATTTGCAGTCCTGAGTTTCACGAGTAAGAGTGTACATACTTACACCAAGCCTTCACTGAGCTGCAATTTTCTTTCTTGTTCATCAAGAACTGTGGAAAAAGAAACCTTCATATGATCAATTCACCTCGAACTAACACCACTTTAAACAAAGGCATAATCCTTCCGAACAGCCAAGTTGCCTTGAACGTCTCCAAAGTACTCGCTGTACTCGAGTCGCCATTGCAATCAATACATCTATCAGAGACCTGACCAGAACCCAAGGGAAGAACCTTGAACCAGTCAAAGCAGTTGTTTACACAATCCCATACGAAGGTTGTGACAGGATATACGCCGCTGGAACACCAAGTGCAAAAACGTGTCAGTAAACACATCAATGCATGCAGAAATAACAACTTGAACAACCAATGTATACAGAAAAGAAACTCCTCCAACTATCATATTATGAGATTCAGTGACGCCGCCTAGTGATCAAAGAAGTAAACTTCGGTGAATCATCTTTGATCGCCATTTCAGACATTGTTAAACAAATGTAACTTCGTCATTTCGGAGGAAATTGCAAATATTCTGCTAAAATCAGTAAATCCTGTCATCACATAGCAACCTAGGTGTACCTCCACTTATACGACTACTACTACCACTACCACTACCACTGCTACTACTACTACTACTACTACTACTACTATTATTACTACTACTACTGCCACTACCACTGCTACTACTACTACTACCTCTACTACTACTACTACTGCCACTACCACTGCTACTACTACTACTATCACTACGACTACTACTACCACCACTAAAACTACTACCATCACTACTACCTACAACATGGCCCAGTAGGTATACTGCTGTACTTATGCTTTTTCACCCCAGTATTGTTTATAACGACTTGACAAAACTACTGGAGAGCGAAACGTTGCCACTATAAAAGGTCACATTAGTTGTACATGTGTCCATTAAGGCAGGGCAAGTGTCATTTGAAAAGGATTGCGAGGACTTCCATTAAGAGGTGTGCAGATCCTAAATGCAGTTCAGAGAATATTATGACCTTAGTTACCCCGACTACCATGCAAGGGAACACCACGATGGTACCTAGAAAGTAAGGTCTGCCAAACAAACACCATATTGTCTTAGTTATAATGATAGAATTACCGACAAAATGTCAGGTATTTAACACTCTGGAACACTTTCTGGTGTGTTGGTACCAGCATACTCTCTTTTAAATGCAGATTCCCTAAGCACTGCCTACGTTTTCCCTGTCAGATTTATTTGCGTTTTCTGTGAGGTGTTCTGGATTCTCTTGCCAACCATCCCCTCAGGGAAGGTTCCTTGACGCTGGAAAGGGGCTCTTGATCTGGGGAATTTGATTTGTGCTCCAGTTCCCCAAATTGAGTCTGAATACCTTCCATCCCCCCCATAGGCGCTGTATAATCCCTACGACTTTAGCGCTTCCCATGATTAGCAGCCTTGCCAACCATTCTCTGAGCATATTTTTCAAGCTTATTCTGTTTCTTTATTACTTGTTATTGCCGTCTCTCCATCATTTGTTATTATTATTTTTATTATTATTATAATCAAAAGGAAGAGGAAATCCGTCATTTGCATTTGTGCTCATTCCCTTGCTTCCTTACTGCCGCTTTTTCCTGTTCTTTCTAATTATCTATTTCTACCCCAAACTCATCTCTGAATTCCATACTCTTATCCTCCAACTTTTCACATATTTTTGGTATGATGATCAGGAAATTCCTTATATTATCTACGTTCTTGGTTTTCAACACTTTTGTGAATTATGTGAGCAAATTATCTGCATGAGGTTTACTGGGTATTACCTGAATTATTACAGGCAAGTAATTTGGGTGAGATAAGTGGTACTTAAGTCACAGTAGACCGCAGGACTGTAACTCCCTCGATGCACACTTCTTCACTCTCACTAAAAAGATAGACCTGACATTAAATTAATAATTACAATATTAAAACCAGCTACTCTTGTAAATTAAAGTTGTGAAATGTATATGATTAGGCTTGCTGGGTAGACAAGAGAAATTCTTATTACCATTTACCATTTAATTACTGTAGATAGATCACACCACAGCACCTGCCTGACACCTAGACCCTACACTGGCCAGCTAAAGATCTAAATGCAAGGACTAATGGTGCACATCCCTGTGAGTGATGTTTGTATCCCTTATCTTCCACCATCCACACATAATTCTTGAGGTCCCGCAAATTTCTCGTCCCAGTTCTTCAGCAGGGGACATTAACATGGGTTCCTAATTACAAATTCAGGCCGAAACCCCCCCCAATTTGGCTCGGAAGACACCGGATTATTAGCAGAATTTCTCACGACAACCAGTGTTCACAAATTACAAATGGTATCCTCCCTTTTCGGCGTCTCTCCCTCCCCCCCTCACTCGAAATTTCTCGAAGAGTCCAAATAGCATCACATTTTAATACGCAATTATTATATTAAACATTTCTATGTTTCACATTTTAAAAATTATGTAAAAAATTCCCACAACTTTATACCTTCCCAGCTTTCCATCTCTACGGCAACTTCAGAAATACCTTTCTCGTTTAAAGTCATTGTTCGTGGCTGTATTCCGCTTTGCGTATGAAACCTGGAATCTAGTGTCTCGTGTACCCCACTCAGTTCCACTTATATTTCTTCCTAGGTTATTCCCACTAGATCCACGAACCCATTTTTTCCCTTCGTCGGTCTGACAGGTCCCAAAGATGAGGGGGTACTTGTACCTCCTCCCATGGGAGACTTAGGTCTCGAGATACTACCCAGATAGGGAGCCAAGGCCGGGTCACCACTACTTGGAAAAGACCCGGGCCGGGAGAATACCGGCGAATAAGAAAGAAGGTCTGACAGTAGGATCTTAGACGCGTCACTTTCTTTTGGTTAAGTAGTTTTGTCATGTGCAGGTTGACTTACAGATGTTATTGCAAATTTAACTGACTTCATGCTCTGCAGGAGGCCTCTAGCAGAAGTAGCAGCAGCAGCAGCAGCAGCAGCAGCAGCAGCAGAAGCTGTAGTAGCCCTGTTAGTGGTAGCAGAAACAGTATGGGCCCAGTAGGAGCATCAGCAACAGTAGCAGCAGTAGCAGTTTGTGATAGAAACAGCAGGAGCAACAGCAGTAGTCACAGAAGGCGTAATCCTTAACCAGCCAGCCAGGACAGCCACACCCTTCCTCTCATCCCTCCCGTATTTCCTCCCTCACCCTATCCGTCACCCCTCCCTCCCTCACCCTCTTCCGCACTCTCTCCCTCACCTTAACCGACTTCCACACCACCATCAACACCACTCCCAACACCACCACTATCACCAAAACCACTACCTCGTCATTGTCACCAACACCTCTACCCCAACCACCACTACCACACCCAAATACCACCATCCCTACTACCCCCACTACCCCACCCCCACCACAACCACTAACCCCACTCCACCACCCAGCTTGCTGGTCAGTGCTCGCTACACTCCACTTTTTTCCTCCTGGATATCCACTTTTGTGTTCTCCACACCATAACCCAGTCTCTCCCTCACTCTCCCTCACTCTCCCTCACTCCTCTCCCTCACACTCACATATTCTATTAAAGTAAACCTCATCTTCGCAATTGCCACAATTTCCATATGAAAAACTGGACGACGTTTCGGTCCACCCAGGACCATCATCAAGTCACAAATGAATGTTTTTAGACAATATCACGTGAGATAAATTCCACTAGCACTGAACAAAGTCCTTTCTCGGTTTTCATTTTTTTTCTACAACTCTTAGCGCCAGTAACAACTATAAACAACACTGTGGTTCATTCCCACTATGCGGACATATCCTGTGCAACACTTCCGATATGCCATTATTTGTTCTAGCATAGAGTGTTCTAAATGTTACATGCTGGCATCTGGAAACATAATCCTTCACAAAACCTCTGCAAGACAAAGTCTGAAGGTGCGATATCAAAGAAGTGAGGTGGAGAGTTATTTGTGAAGTCTATCACGATCAATCCATCTATCAGGCAACGTGGTCCTAAATTACACTGTTATGTGTACAGTCAATTGCATTTTCGCATCTTTTAACTTTATGGAGATCCTCATGTATGTTACAGTTGGTTAATGTGTTACTCATGTCCGATGTTTACCTGGAGTTTACCTGGAGAGAGTTCCGGGGGTCAACGCCCCCGCGGCCCGGTCTGTGACCAGGCCTCCTGGTTATATCTGTAGTACTGGCATGTAGGATCGTAACACACGGAGCTCAGAGACTGCTTCTTTGATGCCAGGAACCTACACACTTTGAAACTATTAAGAAAGAGGTTCAAATTTTAGACGTTGCTGTCGAAATATTATTATTATTTTATTATTATTATTTATTATTATTATTATTATTATTATATTATTATTTTATTATTATCACACTGGCCGATTCCCACCAAGGCAGGGTGGCCTTGGGGGAATTATTATTAATTATTATTATTTATATATTATTATTATTATTATTATTATTATTATTATTATTATTGTTATTATTATTATTATTATTATTATTATTATTTTATTATTATTATTATTATTATTGTTGTTGTTGTTGTTGTTGTTGTTGTTGTTGTATTCGGTAATTCGCCAGGTCATAAAGCGTCCTGGAAAATTTTGGAAGGCAGTCAAGCTTGACCCCAGATGATAATATGGTGTCAGGAACAGAGGCATAGCTCGTGTTGCTCTGTTATTACTTACTGTTCCTCCAGAAGGGCTTACATAGAGACCCTCAAATTTGGCTATAGAAGAGGGATCTCCTGGTGAGTAACTACCTCAGATTCGTTTTAATAAGACACGAAAATCGCCTGAAAGTTGCAAGTCAGTCCGAAGAGGCATTCCCAGGTCAACTCACTGACCTGTCGGACAGCAATGACTATACCAAAAATTCAGCGAACAACTGTAGGTGATATCTGATAAAACTTTACGAGCCGTGTAACAAGAATTCACGAAGTTCTCATCTGTGTAACAAAAAAAATAATAACTCGCTGTGCAAAAAAAAAAAAAATAATGAAAGAAATCGCCAGCCGTGTCCACATTACCAAACATCCTCTCTTACCAGACATCTAAACAATAGGTCATTAGCCTTATCCACATGTTTGAGGATTTGTAACACTAACTTACATGGCTACTTACCTCATTCCCCGTGTAAGTGGACATCAGTTTACACCCTTTTCAGGTGTAGAGAGTGCAGGTAAGGGTGTAAATATGGTAACAGCCCAAGAGAAGTCAACGTGTTCCCTGGAGGATGACAACGTCGTGTTCCCTGGAGGAAGACAACGTGTTCCCTGGAGGACGACAACGTCGTGTTCCCTGGAGGACGACAACGTCGTGTTTCCTGAAAGAACACAACGCCGTGTTCCCTGGAGGACAACAGCGTTGTATTTCTGGGAAGATAACGTGTTCGTTGGAGGAAGACAACGTGTTCCCTGGAGGACGACAACGTCGTGTTTCCTGGAGGAACACAACGTCGTGTTCCCTGGAGGAAGACAACGTCGTGTTCCCTGGAGGACGACAACGTGTTCCCTGGAGGACGACAACGTGTTCCCTAGGAAGATACTCATAGGAACTTGATAACATGCTCTGAGGTGTAGTAGTAGACCGGACTCGATTGTTCTGTGACAGACTTCGCCTCACTGATGACCTAATTTATCTCCTCTCATTATCGTTGCTATAATTGCTTTATTTATGTTGGTATAATGCATAGAGCAAATCTCGATATTAGCAAATGAGTAGAGCTTAGAGCAAAATATGGTGCGAGAAAAAAAAATGCTCTGAATGCAGTTTTTCTTCATTATATCTGCCGAGAAGTTGTACCATCCAGCACTATAAAAACTACCAGACGCCAAGAAACAAGAATAAATCAATGTGTCATCAGCACTGCGGTGTAGGTGGCCCGTCTGTCCCTCCTGAGTACTTTAGTCGACGCCCTGACAGATCCATATTTCTGTTCTCCCCGGGCCGCTACAGACAATGTTGTTGTCACCGCCGCTACAGTGTTGTTGTCACCGCCGCTACAGTGTTGTGTCCCCACCGCCGCTACAGTGTTGTTGTCACCGCCGCTACAGTGTTGTTGTCACCGCCGCTACAGTGTTGTTGTCACCGCCGCTACAGTGTTGTTGTCACCGCCGCTACAGTGTTGTTGTCACCGCCGCTACAGTGTTGTTGTCACCGCCGCTACAGTGTTGTTGTCACCGCCGGTACAGACAATGTTGCTGTCACCGCCGCTAGCGTTGTTGTCACTGCCGAAACAATGTTGTTGTCGCCGCTACAGACAATGTTGTTGTCACCGCCGCTACAGACAATGATGTTGCCACCGCCGCTACAGTCAATGTTGTTGTCACCGCCGCTACAGTCAGTGTTGTTGTCACCGCCGCTACAGACAATGATGTTGTCACCGCCGCTAGTCAATGTTGTTGTCACCGCCGCTACAGACAATGACGTTGTCACCGCCGCTACAGTCAGTGTTGTTGTCACCGCCGCTACAGACAATGACGTTGTCACCGCCGCTACGGACAATGATGTTGTCACCGCTGCTGCAGACAATGACGTTGTCACCGCCGCTACAGTGTTGTTATCACCGCTGCTACAGACATTCTCTTTATTAGTGAATTTTGTCAGTCAGTGGATGGGTGGGGAGGAAGAATAATCACCTGATACGGCTCTTTATTATCGTCACCAAAAAAAATGGCATCTTGTAGCAGTGCCGGAAGTGTGATGAGAGCCACAGCCCGAAGACAACGTCTGAGGACATATATAGAAATTTGAAGTCTTTAATTTCTCTAATGGGGGTCCGGGGTAGAACAGCAGCTGGTCGGAATGTTAGAAAGAATGGTAGCCATTGCTCAAAAAAAAATATTCTTCCCAAAAAATGCGCAAACTAGGTCTACATGGGTTTAAAGCAGGTCACTCCTGCCTCTCGCAACTACTGGATCAGTATGATATGGTTTGGATGCACTGGAAGACCAACAGAATGCAGGATGTAGTATACACAGGGCTTTGGAAAAGCCTTTGATAAGTGCGATAATGGTGTAATAGCACACAAAATGCGTGTTAAGGGGATAACTGCCAAAGTGGCAGATGGATCTTCACTTTCTAAACAATCGAACACAAAGAGTAGTGGTCAACATAGTTAAATTCGAAGTTGCCATAGTGAAGAGCTCTGTTCCACAAGGCACAGTACTCGCACCTATCCTGTTCCTCATCTTCATATCAGACATAGATAGAGATGTAAACCACAGCACCGTGTCATCCTATGCAGACGATACTAGGATCTGCATGAGAGTGTCATCCACTGAGGACGCGGTTAACCTCCAAGAAGATATAAACCAAGTTTTCCAGTGGGCAACGGAAAACAAAATGATGTTCAATGGAGACAAATTCCAAACTACTCCGTTATGGAAAATGGAGGAAATAATAACTAGAACTGAGTATACTACAAACTCTAATCACACAATAGGAAAGGAAGGTTAATGTGAGGGACCTGGGAGTGGTAATGTCTTAGGATTCACCTTCAATGATCACAACAGTGCCACTATCACATCTGCAAAGAAAATGATAGGATGGAATAATGAGAACGTTCAAAATAAGAGATGCCAAGCCAGTGATAATCCATTTTAAATCATTAGTTCTCTCTAGGCTGGAATATTGTTGTATATCAACATCTCCTTTCAAAGCAGGTGAAATTGCAGATCTAAAGAGTGTACAGAGAACCTTTACTGCACGTATAAGTTCCATCAAACACCTTAACTACTGGGAGCGCCTGGAAACACTTGACCTGTACTCGCTGGAACGCAGGCGAGAGAGATACTTCATAATCTACACTTGGAAAACCCTAGAAGGAATGGTTCCGAATCTGCACACAGAAATCACTCCCTACAAAAGTAAAAGACGATGCAAGATACCCCCAATGAAAAGTAGAGGCGCTATTGGTACACTAAGAGAAAACACAGTAAGTGTCTGGGCCTCCCACCATGCATAAGGGGAATTACCAATAGGCCCCTGTCTGCCTTCAGGAGGGAGCTGGACAGATACTTAAAGTCGGTGCCGGATCAGCTGGAC
Source organism: Cherax quadricarinatus (assembly GCF_026875155.1). Taxonomy (NCBI): domain Eukaryota; kingdom Metazoa; phylum Arthropoda; class Malacostraca; order Decapoda; family Parastacidae; genus Cherax; species Cherax quadricarinatus. Next base: position 5,700,676 of record NC_069401.1, read on the forward strand.
TGTGGTTCGTACGCTGGATTACGTGCGGCCAGCAGTAACAGCCTGGTTGATCAGGCCCTGATCCCCCGGGAGGCCTGGTCGTGGACCGAACCGCGGGGGCGTTGATCCCCGGATGCAGGTAGATTCCACGTAGGATCCCTGGTTATTGCTTAAAAAAATAGACTGCAAATAAAAAAAAACATTAAAAATATATATTGCAAAAGACTGAAAAGTAGTTTATATCATCTATTAGCAGGACAATTAAGTTATATTATCTATTAACAGGATAATCCTTCCCAACAGCCAGGTTGCATTGAACGTTTCTAAAGTATTCTCACAAACTAACACTTGAGTTGCCATCGCATCCAGCACTTCCATAAGGGATCTAACCAGGACTAAACCGAAGCACCATGAACCAATCAATGCAGGAGTTTACACCATACCCTGTGGAGGCTGTGACAGGATATGTGTAGATGTAACAGCAAGGAACCTCGAAACACGCCTCAATGAATACATTAATACATGTAGGATAGATAACTTGAACAACGCCTGCATGCAACACCGGAATTCCTCCAATCGTCTCATGAAATTCAGGGATACCAAACTACTGATCAAAGAACCTAATTTCCGCAGACGAAAATGCCTTGAATCATCATTAATCGCTTCATCATCTCTGAAATCTTAACAAGAATCCTCCTGAAAACAATAAATCCTGCCATCACATAATTGCTACTAAATGAAAGGACATGCCCAGTTTGGGCCAACAGGCCTGCTGCAGTGTTCCTCCTTTCTTATGTTCTTATGTAATAGAGGAGAGACACTGAAACAGGCTTTCTCAAATCCAACCATATACATTCGCTCAACTTAAATTTTATGCTACCCAAGCCATAACTTTTGTAACCTTTCTACTCATGTACCAGCTGATTACCTCCACCAATACTACACCTCACTCAAAGCCTATATATACCCTCTGTGCCCATGTACTCTTTGTAACGGTTTGATAAAGCTCCTGGAGAGCGAAACATTGCCACAATAAAATGTCCTTTTACTTAACAAGCATGCAAATGTCGCTTTTTATACCTTTATCTATGTCGTTTATATACATTGCAAACAACATAGGGGCCAACACTGACCCTTGTGGAACACCGCTTGTGACGCGTCTCCACTCTGATTTCTCCCCATTTATACAAACTCTCTGTTGACTCTATGTCAACCACGCCTCTGTCCAGGAAAAAAATTCTCCTCCTATTCCGTGTGCCTCTGCTTTCTCAACAGTCTCTGATGTGGAACTCTATCAAGGCCTCATAAAGCCATATGCACAATATCATATTCGAAGGTCAACGCCACGCGGCTCCGGTCTGTGACCAGGCCTCATGGTGACCCTCAAAAAACCACTTCATCAAGGCTCTTGTACTAGTCACATCATCTTTACCTCTACACGGCTTCCGTTGTCCAAAATTAGTCACCTGTGTCTTCGACTGAAAAAGCCTACTGTGTGAGCGAAACGTTTGGGTAATAAAGTTGCCAAAACATGAGTCTTGTTCATCAGTGATTGGTGTTGCTCACAAGTATGGGAGAGAAACCGCTATACCCTCAACATTTTATTGGGACCATAAAAGCCTGTTCTGCATACTGAGTTTTCAGAGCCATTGGTGGTGCAGGTGGCGGCGGGCTGAGGCAAAGAATAATATCATGCGACCCACCACTTGTCTACCCTGTACCATGTACATAAGTGGTTCAGAGAACCGACAAGTTGATAAATTAGACACTTGTGCAACACTTAGGTATATTTATTGTGAAAATATTTCACAACACAGTGGTAGGAGTATGGATGGAAACCTGGTTCAAGCGTTCACTATCACTTAGGTGGCCAGGAAGGTGCTCAGAGCAGGCAAGGAACTTGGTCAGAAACACATGTGACACGATACTGCTACCCCTGCTGCTTCACGGTTGCTGCCTCTCTCTCTCTCTCTCTCTCTTTTTTTTTTTTTTTTTTTTTTTTTTTTTTTTTTTTTTTTACACATGGTTTGACAAGGTTAAGGATCCTAGGTTATATTGACAAGCTATTTACAGGTTAAGGATTCCTAACTTTATTGACAAGCTAAGAGCTGTACCTACATCAGCTCATTTGAAAGCATTTTTATTGTTATGAGACATACAAGTAGGGAACAGGATGAAGTTGGAGCCATCTGTGGGCCAGCATTTCATTTGTTCAACTGACGTTATCTCGTTGACATCATTATGCTGTAACGAATGTGTTCCATACTCGAGTCATCCTGGGTATGTATGATCTCAGATGGAGTGATGTTCTGGAGAAGGGTACAGCCAGAGTGAAGTTGCTGCTTTCTGCCCGTCTTGTGGCATAAAAGCTTGTTTCGCGCTGTCCTCGAAGTGGATCCAAGTGTGGTATTTTGACAATATTGGCCTTGTACATAACAGTAAGGCCACCCACATCCCTCCTATGTTGAAGGCTCTGCTGAAATGACAGATCCATCCAGGATGGGTCCAGGCGAGAGATGAGACGTCTTGCTCTGTTCTCTACTCTGTCAAGCAGTCGCAGATGAGAGGGGGGACAGGCAAACCAAGAAAGTGGGAGCTTTACTCAAGGTGTGAGCGTACTTGTGCCTCGTACAGGATCTTGCAACCCCTACTGTCAAGCAGATGTGAGATACGGCGAAGTGCTGTAAGCTTCCTGGCTGCCTTGTTTGCAAGATTTACAACATGGTTCTTCATGGTTAGTTTGGAGTCAAATTTCCCCCAAGGATATCAACTTCTTCTCCAGGTGCCAACATCGTCCCATTCATCCTTACTACTGCACCAGCATTACCATCATGGTGCCTAGAGACGATCATCATTTGCGTTTTCTCAGGTGCAAATGTTACTTGCCATCTATTTCCCCAAGCTGATATAGCTCTCAGTGGTAATTGATGTAGCTTAGAGCAGCTGGCATTTCTTCTCTTGGATAAGTGAATGTTAGTGTACAGTCGTCTGCATATGCATGTGATTCTGGGATGAGATGAAGAAGGTCGTTGAAGTAGACATTCCATAACAGTGGACCCAGCACACTTCCTTGTGGAACGCTTGCCCCAATAGGATGTCTTGCTGATTCCGTTCCATTGAGAACTACACTTAGAGATCTACCATGAAGGTAATCACTGAGGAGACATAGCGTAGAGCCTGCAATTCCCAGTGCTTGAAGTTTTGCTAAGAGGCCCTGGTGCCACACCCCGGTCGAAAGCGCCAGCAATGTCCAGTGCTACCACACAGCTGACTTTGGATTCATCCAGTGACTGGTGCCACTTAGTGGAGAGGTTTAACAACAGATCAGCAGCAGAGTAACCTTTCCTGAAGCCATATTGACGATCACAAAGTAGTGAGTGGTAGTCAAAGAAATCTGTCATTTGTCTTGAGATTATTGTCTCAAGGATCTTACCAGTGATTGACAGGAGTGACACTGGTCTGTAGTTGCTGATTTCTGCTCTGCTCTTCTTTTTGTGAACAGGGACTACATTTGCCTCTTTCCATGGAGAGGGCCATTTGCACTGTACTAGGCAGTGCTGAAAGATGCGAGTTAGAGGTGCTGCTAGCTGGTCTGCACATCTTCTCAACAATCTTGGGCTCAACTTGTCTGGGCCCACAGCCTTTTCTTGGTCAAGTGATTTAAGAAGGAAATGCACCTCCTCCTGCCTTATTGTCACCCCTGACAGTTTTGACACAGTTCTTGCAGCTAGCCAAGGAGGGTCCCTTGCTGGATCAGGAACTTGCATTTTGGTAGCAAAGTGTTCAGCAAAGAGGTCCGCTTTCTCTTGACTACTAGTAGAGGTGGTCCCATCCTGTCGATTTAGAGGTGGAATAAGTTCATCAGGCAGATAACCTTGTCTGTCCTTGACCAGGGACCACCAGGTTTTGGAGCCTACCCTACCTGATGCTAACTTTCTTTTAGTGTCCAACTCCCATTTAGCAATGGCCCACTTTTGAACATCACCCATATGCCTACAGGCTTGCATGTGCAAGTTCCTGTTATAGGTGGTAGGATGTCTCTTATACCTTCGCCATGCTTTGTACTTAGCAGTAGCAGCCTCTCTACAACGAAAGCCAAACCAAGGCTGATCTGCTGATCTCTCTCTCTCTCTCTCTCTCTCTCTCTCTCTCTCTCTCTCTTTCTCTCTCCATGACTGAAACATCACTGTTACTGCCTCTCTCCCCCTGACTGAAACATCACTGTTACTGCCTCTCTCCCCTTGACTGAAACATCACTGTTACTGCCTCTCTCCCCTTGACTGAAATATCACTGTTACTGCCTCTCTCCCCTTGACTGAAACATCACTGTTACTGCCTCTCTCCCTTGACTGAAAACATCACTGTTACTGCCTCTCTCCCCTTGACTGAAACATCACTGTTACTGCCTCTCTCCCCTTGACTGAAACATCACTGTTACTGCCTCTCTCTCCTTGACTGCTGCTTCACTGTTACTGCTTCGCACTGATTCTCCTTGAGGCCTCAAAGAGGATCGATCCTCTATCCGCTACTCGTAACCCGTTCTCTGACTAGCCAGACCGCTGGCGACTACCTCAAGCAATATACTTTCCCCATCTTAACATACAGTCTATGCACGAATGTGACAATTCGCCGCAGCCAATGTTAAAAAAACACACATTCAATACAAATACTAAATTGAATCCTGTGGACTTTGTCTCATGTTCCCCTCCAACACACACACAAAAAATGTTGAACAGGTACTAAGCTGGAGAACAGGTCTGGCCTCCAGCAGGAGTATGCTTGACTGAACATGATATGCGCGCATGTATTAACATTGCCTCGCTGGTGCTTGCACGGTAACCCAAATGGGATTTTTCTGTGACCCTTCAAGCCACGCTGGGTTTCCAGACCTTGACGAACAGGCTACGAAAGGCATGATTCTGGAGCTGTAAACCTGGCTTGTGGGTCAGGGAAAATTGAGGCCGATGGTATTATCCCCGTCAACGAGACCCTTCCCCTTAACAAGACCCTCCCCGTCAACGAGCCCCTTCCACTTAACAAGACCCTTCCCGTCAACGAGACCCTCTCTCTCAACGAGACCCTCCTTCTCAACGAAACCCTCACTCTCAACGAGACCCTCCCTCTCAACGAAACCCTCCCTCTCAACGAAACCCTCCCTCTCAACGAGACCCTCCCTCTCAACGAGACCCTCCCTCTCAACGAGACCCTCACTCTCAACGAGACCCTCCCTCTCAACGAAACTCTCCCTCTCAACGAGACCCTCCCTCTCAACGAGACCCTCCATCTCAACGAGACCCTCCCCCCTCAACGAGACCCTCCCTCTCAACGAGACCCTCCATCTCAACGAGACCCTCCCTCTCAACGAGACCCTCCCTCTCAACGAAACTCTCCCTCTCAACGAGACCCTCCATCTCAACGAGACCCTCCCTCTCAACGAGACCCTCCCTCTCAACGAGACCCTCCCTCTCAACGAGAACCTCCATCTCAACGAGACCCTCCCTCTCAACGAGACCCTCCCTCTCAACGAAACTCTCCCTCTCAACGAGACCCTCCCTCTCAACGAGACCCTCCATCTCAACGAGACCCTCCCTCTCAACGAGACCCTCCCTCTCAACGAGACCCTCCATCTCAACGAGACCCTCCCTCTCAACGAGACCCTCCCTCTCAACGAGACCCTCCATCTCAACGAGACCCTCCCTCTCAACGAGACCCTCCATCTCAACGAGACCCCCTCTCAACGAGACCCTCCTCTCAACGAGACCCTCCATCTCAACGAACTCTCCCTCTCAACGAGACCCTCCCTCTCAACGAGACCCTCCATCTCAACGAAACTCTCCCTCTCAACGAGACCCTCCCTCTCAACGAGACCCTCCCTCTCAACGAGACCCTCCATCTCAACGAGACCCTCCCTCTCAACGAGACCCTCCCTCTCAACGAGACCCTCCATCTCAACGAAACTCTCCCTCTCAACGAGACCCTCCCTCTCAACGAGACCTCCCTCTCAACGAGACCCTCCCTCTCAACGAGACCCTCCATCTAAAACGAGACCCTCCCTCTCAACGAGACCCTCCCTCTCAACGAGACCCTCCATCTCAACGAAACTCTCCCTCTCAACGAGACCCTCCCTCTCAACGAGACCCTCCATCTCAACGAAACTCTCCCTCTCAACGAGACCCTCCCTCTCAACGAGACCCTCCCTCTCAACGAGACCCTCCATCTCAACGAGACCCTCCCTCTCAACGAGACCCTCCCTCTCAACGAGACCCTCCATCTCAACGAAACTCTCCCTCTCAACGAGACCCTCCCTCTCAACGAGACCCTCCCTCTCAACGAGACCCTCCCTCTCAACGAAACCCTCCATCTCAACGAAACTCTCCCTCTCAACGAGACCCTCCCTCTCAACGAGACCCTCCCTCTCAACGAAACCCTCCCTCTCAACGAGACCCTCCCTCTCAACGAGACCCTCCCTCTCAACGAGACCCTCCATCTCAACGAAACTCTCCCTCTCAACGAGACCCTCCCTCTCAACGAGACCCTCCCTCTCAACGAGACCCTCCCTCTCAACGAGACCCTCCATCTCAACGAGACCCTCCCTCTCAACGAGACCCTCCCTCTCAACGAGACCCTCCATCTCAACGAGACCCTCCCTCTCAACGAGACCCTCCCTCTCAACGAGACCCTCCCTCTCAACGAGACCCTCTACCGCTTCTCCGTGAGCCTCTAAAGAAGACTTTCAGTGACGCCAGAATTACTCTTGCTGTTGCTGCTATTTTTGTTAGCATTATTAGTGCTGCTGTCGCTGCTGCTGCTGTTTTTGTTACCGTTATTAGTATTGTTGCAGCTGCTGTTGTTTTTATTGGCTTTGGTGTTGCTGTTGTTGTTGTAGCTGTTGCTATTGTCGAGGGCGATCACATCAGGGGTCTCTCGGTGTCGGGGGAAGAAAGTATAGCCCAGATTTGATCGGAGAATCAGAAGAGAACGGGATTTGCGAGATAGATAACGTGAACCTCCCTGCCCGAGACCTGGGCAAGCAACACTTATCACAAAGGTATTTTAGGTTATGCCTCCGGAGTGGCTAGTTTATTGTGTACCTTATATCCATCATGTGGATGGGAGTGGCTAGTTTATTGTGTACCTTATATCCATCATGTGGATGGTAGTGGCTAGTTTATTGTGTACCTTATATCCATCATGTGGATGGTAGTGGCTAGTTTATTGTGTACCTTATATCCATCATGTGGATGGTAGTGGCTAGTTTATTGTGTACCTTATACCCATCATGTGGATGGTAGTGGCTAGTTTATTGTGTTCCTTATATCCATCATGTGGATGGTAGTGGCTAGTTTATTGTGTACCTTATATCCATCATGTGGATGGGAGTGGCTAGTTTATTGTGTACCTTATATCCATCTGTGGATGGTAGTGGCTAGTTTATTGTGTACCTTATATCCATCATGTGGATGGTAGTTGGCTGTTTATTGTGTACCTTATATCCATCATGTGGATGGTAGTGGCTAGTTTATTGTGTACCTTATATCCATCATGTGGATGGTAGTGGCTAGTTTATTGTGTACCTTATATCCATCATGTGGATGGTAGTGGCTAGTTTATTGTGTACCTTATATCCATCATGTGGATGGTAGTGGCTAGTTTATTGTGTACCTTATATCCATCATGTGGATGGTAGTGGCTAGTTTATTGTGTACCTTATATCCATCATGTGGATGGTAGTGGCTAGTTTATTGTGTACCTTATATCCATCATGTGGATGGTAGTGGCTAGTTTATTGTGTACCTTATATCCATCATGTGGATGGTAGTGGCTAGTTTATTGTGTACCTTATATCCATCATGTGGATGGTAGTGGCTAGTTTATTGTGTACCTTATATCCATCATGTGGATGGTAGTGGCTAGTTTATTGTGTACCTTATATCCATCATGTGGATGGTAGTGGCTAGTTTATTGTGTACCTTATATCCATCATGTGGATGGTAGTGGCTAGTTTATTGTGTACCTTATATCCATCATGTGGATGGGAGTGGCTAGTTTATTGTGTACCTTATATCCATCATGTGGATGTGAGTGGCTAGTTTATTGTGTACCTTATATCCATCATGTGGATGGGAGTGGCTAGTTTATTGTGTACCTTATATCCATCATGTGGATGGGAGTGGCTAGTTTATTGTGTACCTTATATCCATCATGTGGATGGGAGTGGCTAGTTTATTGTGTACCTTATATCCATCATGTGGATGGGAGTGGCTAGTTTATTGTGTACCTTATATCCATCATGTGGATGGGAGTGGCTAGTTTATTGTGTACCTTATATCCATCATGGGATGGGAGTGGCTAGTTTATTGTGTACCTTATATCCATCATGTGGATGGTAGTGGCTAGTTTATTGTGTACCTAATATCCATCATGTGGATGGTAGTGGCTATGTTTATTGTGTACCTTATATCCATCATGTGGATGGTAGTGGCTAGTTTATTGTGTACCTTATATCCATCATGTGGATGGTAGTGGCTAGTTTATTGTGTACCTTATATCCATCATGTGGATGGTAGTGGCTAGTTTATTGTGTACCTTATATCCATCATGTGGATGGTAGTGGCTAGTTTATTGTGTACCTTATATCCATCATGTGGATGGTAGTGGCTAGTTTATTGTGTACCTTATATCCATCATGTGGATGGTAGTGGCTAGTTTATTGTGTACCTTATATCCATCATGTGGATGGTAGTGGCTAGTTTATTGTTACCTTATATCCATCATGTGGATGGTAGTGGCTAGTTTATTGTGTACCTTATATCCATCATGTGGATGGTAGTGGCTAGTTTATTGTGTACCTTATATCCATCATGTGGATGGTAGTGGCTAGTTTATTGTGTACCTTATATCCATCATGTGGATGGTAGTGGCTAGTTTATTGTGTACCTTATATCCATCATGTGGATGGTAGTGGCTAGTTTATTGTGTACCTTATATCCATCATGTGGATGGTAGTGGCTAGTTTATTGTGTACCTTATATTCCATCATGTGGATGGTAGTGGCTAGTTTATTGTGTACCTTATATCCATCATGTGGATGGTAGTGGCTAGTTTATTGTGTACCTTATATCCATCATGTGGATGGTAGTGGCTAGTTTATTGTGTACCTTATATCCATCATGTGGATGGTAGTGGCTAGTTTATTGTGTACCTTATATCCATCATGTGGATGGTAGTGGCTAGTTTTATTGTGTACCTTATATCCATCATGTGGATGGTAGTGGCTAGTTTATTGTGTACCTTATATCCATCATGTGGATGGGAGTGGCTAGTTTATTGTGTACCTTATATCCATCATGTGGATGGGAGTGGCTAGTTTATTGTGTACCTTATATCCATCATGTGGATGGTAGTGGCTAGTTTGTTGTGTACCTTATATCCATCATGTGGATGGTAGTGGCTAGTTTATTGTGTACCTTATATCCATCATGTGGATGGTAGTGGCTAGTTTATTGTGTACCTTATATCCATCATTTGGACGGTAACGGCTAGTTAATTTTTTTTTTTATTTATTAACACATCGGCCGTCTCCCACCAAGGCAGGGTGGCCCGAAAATGAAAACTTTCATCATCATTCACTCCATCACTGTCTTTTCAGAGGGTTGCTTTACACTACAGTTATAAAACTGCAACATTAACACCCCTCCTTCAGAGTGTAGACACTGTACTTCCCACCTGCAGGACTCAAGTCCGGCCTGCCTGTTTCTTTAGTGCGCTGTAAGACATCTTGCGCGCGCAGGCTGCGCAGGCTGCGCAGGCTGCACAGGCTGCACAGGCTGCACAGGAAGAACCAGCCTCACTGAGGAAAGAAAAACTGGGAAAATCACTAACGATGCCCAGGACAGAGCAAGATGCCCACCCAACGACGATACCAATGCCCAGGGCATCACAAAGATCAATGACCAGGGCATCACTAAGACCAATCCCCAGGGCATCACAAAAACCAATGCCCAGGGCATCACTAAGACCAGTGCCCAAGGTATCACTAAGATCAATGCCCAGGGCATCAAAAAAATCAATGCCCAGGGCATCACTAAGACCAATGCAAAGGGCATCACTAAGACCAATGCCCAGATCACTAAGACCAGTGCCCAGGACAGAGCAAGACGCCCACGACGCACCACCACCTGTGCCTTCAGTGACCCCGTAAACAGGTGGTGCAATCCCACCTGCGTGTCTGCCTAGTGTGCTGCTTGAGGCCGCTGAAGGGCTCTTGATTCAGGGAGCTGGAGCTACCCTCCAGTGCCTTGGATATATTTCCATAACCCTTACGGGTTTAGCTCTACCCTCATGAATATAACATCCACGTTAGAACAGCATCATAACACCTGCCAGACACCTGAGACAGCATCATAACACCTGCCAGACACCTGACACAGCATCATAACACCTGCCAGACACCTGAGACAGCATCATAACACCTGCCAGACACCTGACACAGCATCATAACACCTGCCAGACACATGAGACAGCATCATAACACCTGCCAGAAACCTGAGGCATCATTATAACACCTGCCAGACACCTGAGACAGCACCATAACACCAGCCAGACACCTGAGGCAGGATCTTAACACCTGGCTGACACCTGATAAGCATCATAACACCTGCCAGACACCTGAGGCTACATCTTAAGACCTGCCAAACACCTGTGACAGCAAATGCCTGAGGCAGCATCTTAAGACCTGCCAGACACCTGAGGCAGCATCTTAACACCTGCCAGACACTCGAGACAGCATTTTAATACCTGCCAGACACCTGAGACAGCCTCTTGACACCTGCCAAACACCTGAGGCATCAGTCATAGCATTATAACACTGCTCGTTTATTTGCAAGTTTTTCCAAAGAAATAATTGAATTCTTTGCTAAACTAAGTTTTTTAAATTTCAAAATTAATCCGTTTTAATGTAGTTTTACTGGTTTATTGTTTTAATCTCGTCTTACTTTCAAGTGACGTAATTAAAATTTTGAGATGTAATCAGTTTTAATACGAATAAATGAAGAAGGAATTCGTCCAGTTTTGTACTTCTCAAAATAGGCGAATAAGACATAATTAAATAGTCAGAATGATCCCGAGTATCGTCAGGTGTCCAGAGTGATGCTGAGGCAAGTCAGGTGTTCGGATGTCCTGGCTATAGTGATGCTGAGGCAAGTCAGGTGTTCGGATGTCCTGGCTATAGTGATGCTGAGGCAAGTCAGGTGTTCGGGTGTCCTGGCTAGAGTGATCTTAAAGCAAGTCAGGTGTTCGGGCTAGAGTGATCTTAACCCAGGTCAGGTGTTTAATAAAGCCACCTTCAGACTAGCTGCATACTTTACATTTGGTCTGGCTAGAATTTGGTGCATTTATCACATTGCCAGAAGTATTACTGTATTTGCAACTAAATCTCATCCCGGGTTTTACATCATCCGTCAGTCTGTTTACAGTGGAAACTGTATCATAAACGGGTTGAACCACGTTCATATTACCGCAGTGAATTATAGATCTACTTAAGCTTTCCACTGCAATAAAACAACATTCGTTTTTAACATTTAACTCACTCCTAATTCCATTTCTGATCTTAGACACTGACTAAAGGAAGACATAACCGCCTTCTCGTTTTTCTAAACGTTACTTAGAAACACATTTGCTTTGCTTCTTACATTATCAAAGATTTCACAAGATCTCTATCAATTATTCCTACCCTTAATACATATTTATAATTTGTCAACATGATTCCCTTGACACACACACACTGTCTCCATGTAACTCTCAACAACTTGACCACAAAATGACTATTAATTAATCTCTAGTGACATGAGCGTCCACTAGTCACCCTGGCAGTACTTCTCAACGGCAGAGAGAATTCTCATGTATGAGAGATTTTTGCCCCTATTTAACCTAGAAATAAATAGGTGCCTGAGTGTTAGCTCACTGCTGTGGATCGCATCTCGAGTTGTGTAAAAGTATTTGGGTATGTCGTCTTACACCTGTTGCCTCCTGATTGTCTAGAAGTTAACAGGTATCAGTGTTAGGCGTCTTTTTGTATATCCCACCCTGGACTGGACGAGACGTTTGGGCATGACCGCATTTGTTGCTCCTGATCATCTAACAGTAAATAAGTACGTACCTGGGTGTTAGCAACTGTCGCGGGTACCATCCCAGGGGAAACCGTAGTATATTTTAGATAGAGTTGGGCCTTGACATATGCGTAGGTATGATAACAGCTCTTAGCCTAGAAATTCAACCTCTTACGACACGCATGGCTTACGGAGGAAGAATTCTGTTCCACTTCCCCATAGAGAATATATATATATATATATATATATATTTTTATATATATATATATATATATATATATATATATATATATATATATATATATATATTATATATACTTATATATATATATATTCTCCATGGGGAAGTGGAACAGAATTCTTCCTCCGTAAGCCATGCCTGTCGTAAGAGGCGACTAAAATGCCGGAAGCAAGGGGCTAGTAACCCCTCCTCCTCCATACATTACTAAAGTTTGTTGAATATATATTGGCCGTTTTCCACTCAGGCAGGATGACCCTACGAAGAAGAAACACTTTCATCATTATTCACTCGATCACTGTCTTGCCAGAGGTGTGCCAACACTACACTTAAAAAACTGCAACATATCAACCCACCTTCTTCAGATTGCAGATACTGTACTTCCCACCTTCAGGACTCAAGTCCGGCTAACCGGTTTCCCTGAATCCCTTCATATTACTTTGCTCACACTCCAACAGCACTTCATAAAAAGTCATAAAAAAAACCATACACCTGCCTCACAGGAAAACAAGGACAAACAAACAGAGAAAAGCAACGAGAGTGCCGTCACCACCTGCACCTGCCAGAGGAAAGCGAGGACAAGGAGCGCCAGGAACCGTTACCTGCACCTGCCTTAAACCCAAAAAAATGACGAAGGGTGTAAGAGAGAGATTCCCGAAGCGTGTGTATACAAGAAAGAAACATGACTCGCCCATTAAAGTGCAAGGGGCCAGATTGACGCGTGTGTGACGCCGGGGTGATGTCGTAGGCTCAGTGGTATGTGTTGATTCATCGCTCCTAGGTGTCCTGGAGAGGAGGGGGAGAGGAGGAGACCACATAGGTGTTGCGGTAGAGATTCGCAGTTGTTGTCGGAAAGGGGAGGAAGGGAAAGACAGAGGCCCCTAGGTGTCGTGGAGGTCAGAGTCACGGGGTGGTTAACCTTCCCTGCTATATTAAGTTTTGTAGATGAATGGTTCTCTGAACCATTCATCTACAAACCTGTCAGACACTGCAACTTCTTGGGATCTTAATACTTAGGAATTCTTCGCTTGCCTAATTCTTGGGCACAACCTACTTCCACATTGAACAAATGTAACGCCACCTATGACTGCTGCACCTCTCCTGCCATACGGTTTATAAGCTGCTTCTCCGCTCATCTGCCGTATTCTACTCAAGATTGATGGACTGAACACATCGACTCAAGGTTGAGGGACTGATTACCTCATTCTCCTCCTGTTCTTCAAGTTTCTCCTACGTATGGACTGATGAAGCCACTGTGTGGCGAAACGTTTCCTCAATAAAGATACCCAAGAGTTGCACATGTGTCTAATTTATCATATTAAGTTTTCTTAAAAAGGGAATATATGACAAATTGCGATTACCGGACTAGGGATCGAGCCCTATTAATATTATTTATATTTATTGCTGTTGTTGTTAGGGTTATTTCTGCATTATTATTATTATTATTATTATTATTATTATTATTATATTATTATTATATTATTATTATTATTATTATTATTATTATTAAAAAATTAGCAATAATATTACTAATTGTAATATTATAATAATAATAATAATAATTATAATAATAATAATACTAATAATAATAATAATAATAATAATAATAATATTAATAATATTATCAACAACAATAATAATTTTAATTATTATTATTATTATTATTATTATTATTGTTATTATTATTATTATTATTATAGATTTACCAATTTACCTTCCCTTAGATTAAAAATGGTTAGACTCTACTAATGCGAGATATTTCGCTATCTTCCCAGAATGCTGCAGGCATTTCCTCTCTGGATTGCACCACTGAGTCTCTGAAAGAGGAAGCTGGTCGCCCTGTGGTCCTTGGTTTCTATGATGAGCTTTTCACCCAGCTCTATTAGGAACTTTAGAGCACACTTGCCCCATGCTCCAAGGGTCTCCGACCCTATTGGGATGAAGTTATAGCAAGGGGGAAGGTCTTCATATTTGCGGATCTTCTGGGTCTCCCTGTGGCTGGCAGCTATATATATATATATATATATATATATATATATATATATATATATTATATATATAATATATAATATATATATATATATATATTATATATATATATATATATATATATATATGCGTGTGTCTGTAACGACACCAGAGTCAAGAGTGTAAATAAGCCTAACATCTGAGCAGTGGGTGAGGTATGAACTACAGCTCTGCTGGTGCAACCGGATCTTTCAGGCTGCTGTAGATGCTGAACCCATAGTGGTATGTTGGACGATATCCTCATGACCCTGCTGACGTCTCTTGGCTCAGGCTGAACCTGCTGACGTCTTCCAGCTCAAGCTGACACTACTGAAGTCTCCCAGCTCAAGCTGACACTACTGAAGTCTCCCAGCTCAAGCTGACACTACTGAAGTCACCCAGCTCAGGCTGACGCATTTCATTACCCTATTGTGTGATGGAATATGACAGAGAAAGTGAGCTGACTTCTGCTCCCACTATTTAACTGTCATGTAGATAGGGCAGCAGCACACTGCGAGTGTATTGAAGTTTATCATAACCTCGCTTTGCTGACTGGCATCAAGGATCTCTACAGATATCAAAAGCCGAATAATAAAGAATTATCGGCTGTGTTACCGACCAGCTTCTTGTTCCGTGTGGGTCGTCCACTACGCACGACCACGGGTGTGTCGTCCACTACACACAACCACGTGTGTAGTGTCGTCCACTATACAGAATTACGTTCGGGTCGTCCACTACACAGAATTACGTTCGGGTCGTCCACTACGCACGACCACGGGTGTGTCGTCCACTACACACGACCACGGGTGTGTAGTCCACTACACACGAACATGGGTGTGTCGTCCACTATACACAACCACGTGTGTAGTGTCGTCCACTACACAGAATTACGTTCGGGTCGTCCACTACGCACGACCACGTGTCGTCCACAGTATGACATTAAGATCTCAGTAGCTTTTTTTTTTACCCTCCTCGTCGGGGAAATAATATAATAACAATTCAAAGCTAGACAACCTTCTGCTGGACATACCAGTAATGACTCCCAGACGACCACAGCTTCCCAAGGTCCGACGACTCTCTCTCTTCCTGCCTCCACACACCAGGAATCTCAACCCTTAAAGGACGCGCTGCGCCTGAAACCTCACCCTGTGTGATTTCACGGTAATCACCTCAACTCCCGAAACCGCCACCAAACGTTGTTTGCATCGCGATGCTGGGCCCCGCCCGGAGACGTAACAATTCCATCCTTTTCATTTATTTATTTTTTTTGTGCACACCGTACACGAGATGTTTTATCATTTCAACCCGGGTAATCTGGAGAGCGAATCATGTCTTCCTCGTTTGCTTTACGACATGTAAAGAGAAGCGCGCGCGCTATCACCGCGACCATCGACTCACGGGGACAAAAAGGGAAGCGTTTAACAGGATAGTCATCTGGAATATGGTCACCTGGAGATACTTTTATGCTAATTAACCTCCGTACTCTACGCTCGCGAGATGTGGCCACTCCAGAGCAGGACTTTCCTTCTGAGCTCTGAGGCGCCTTTTCTTAGTGCTCTCTTGCTCCTGATCAGGGATTCATTTCTCATGATGAGGGTTTCTTGTATTATGATCAGGGATGCCTTTCTTGTAATGAAGGCTCCCTTTATAATAATCAGAGCTTCCTTTCTCATAATCAGGGATCCCTTTCTCATGATCTGAAATTCCTAAATAATGACCAGCGCTCATCTTCTCACGAAGACGACCCTTGTCTCACACTTAAAATTCTCCATTTTTAAAGATCCCGTCATCAGTTTTCCATACCTGGAAGGTGTTTCGGGGGTCAACGCCCCATAAAAAGATCTTTCCTCTCTCATGATAAATGTTGAAAATGGCCACGAAAGAGAGCTACATAAAATACTACTGTATACAAAGAGAAAAAGAGAAGTGAAGAGACAGAGATGAGCCAGAGGAGGCAGAGTATGAGCCAGAGGAGGCAGAGTATGAGCCAGAGGAGGCAGAGTATGAGCCAGAGGAGGCAGAGTATGAGCCAGAGGAGGCAGAGTATGAGCCAGAGGAGGCAGAGTATGGTTGGACAACTGAATATTTATGTCGGGGCCAGTTGTAAATCTTAACCAGCTGACAGACCCGGCCAGAAGAGACCTTGGTAAAACACTGAAGAGAAAGTCTCGTGGTTCTGAATTAGCCAAGCAGAAATGAGTTGAGTGGTCTAGTTTTAAAGAGGGGGAACAGAGGTGATCGGGGATTTTATTAATCCATGATCACTCAGGATTCGGTGTAATTGTATAAGGCTTTCACACTAAGGGAGATAACTCAATAAGTGTAAAGGCACCAAGATTCTTCAGCATCCTCCTAGTATATATATGAGAAAAATTATCAAAAGACGGCTGGTTGCCTTCAGTAGCTGGGATGTGGTACTTATGATGAGCTTTGTCTTACTAGCACCAACAGCCTGACTGGTGAGGACATTAGCCAGGAGGCCTTGTCTTGGATCGCGCCGCGGGGCAATGATCCCCGTGGATGGCAGTCGGTCGTGGAACTAGCATGAAAACAAGCTAAATGAAACAAGCTGGGGAGATATCTAAACAACATGGACCCGAACATCTGCCTTGAAAAAATTAATTTTGTGGTTCTTGAGATCTGCTCAAGACATATTCCATTAAGAAAGAGAAAGAGAAGATGTAAACTAGAGAGAGACGTTCCCTATACAGACGAAGGCGAAGAGTCACAGAGCTGCTGAGTGGGACCAATATATCTGAAATACGAAGAGAAGCTCTAGTCAATGAAATTGCAAATATCGAACTTAAGCTGAAGGAATCTTATAGGAGACAAGAATCACAGGAAGAACTAAAAGCTATAAATGAAATTGAAAAAAAAAATACTTCTCTTATGCCAAATCTAAGAAAAAACAACATCCATTATCGGGTCCCTGCTAAGGTGGGATGGGGCATACACAGATGATAGCCAAGAAATGAGTGAGATACTAAAGTCCCAATATGACTCAGTGTTCAGCGAGCCACTGCCCAGACTAAGGATCGACAATCCAAATGAATTCTTTACGAATGAAACCCAAAATCTGGTCATCCCAAAACTCTCGGACATTATTATAACTCAACAAGATTTTGAAGAGGCAATAAACGACATGGCCATGCACTCTGCCCCAGGCCCAGACTCGTGGAACTCCGTGTTCATCAAGAACTGCAGGAAGTCCCTATCGCGTGCCTTCAGCATTTTATGCAGAGGGAGCATGGACACAGGGGTCATCCCACACACACTAAAAACAACAGACATAGCCCCACTCCACAAAGGTGGCAGTAAAGCAATTGCAAAGAACTACAGACTGATAGCACTAACATCCCATATCATAAAAATCTTTGAAAGGGTTCTAAGAAGTAAGATCGCCAACCCCCTAGATACCCATCAGTTACACAACCCAAGACAATACGGGTTTAGAGCAGGTCGCGCCTGCCTGTCCCAGCTACTGGACAACTATGACAAGGTTCTGGATGCTGTAGAGGATAAACAAAATACAGATGTAGTATACACTGACTTTGCAAAAGCTTTCGACAAGTGTGACCATGGTGTAATAGCACACAAAATGCGTGATAAAGGAATAACAGGAAAAGTTGGTAGATGGATCTATAACTTCCTGACAAACAGAACACAAAGAGTAATAGTAAACAGAGTAAAGTCCGAGGCACCTACGGTGAAAAGCTCTGTTCCACAAGGCACAGTACTCGTTCCCATTCTATTCCTCATCCTCATTTCTGTCATAGACAGAGATGTAAGCCATAGATCAGTGTCTTCCTTTGCGGATGACACCCGGATTATCATAGCAGTGACCTCCATCGAAGACACCGCGAGACTCCAAGCGGACATCAACCAAATCTTCGAATGGGTCACTCAAAACAATATGAAGTTCAAGGAGGAGAAATTTCAACTACTCAGATATGGGAAACTTTGAAGAAATTTAAAATGTGTCAGGGTGTACCACAAATTCTAACCATACAATAGAGCGGAAAAGTAACGTGAAGGACCTGGGAGTGATAATTTCAGAGAATTTCGCCTTCAGAGACCACAACAATGTATCTATCTCATCCGCTAGGAAATGATAGGATGGATAATGAGAACCTTCAAAACTAGGGACGCCAAGCCCATGATGATTCTCTTCAAGTCGCTTGTGCTCTCTAGCCCCTTCAAGGCTGGCGACATTGCAGACCTGGAGAGTGTACAAAGAGCTTTCACAGCACACATACGTGCGATAAGACACCTAAACTACTGGGAACGGTTGAAGGTCCTTGATCTGTATCCCCTCGAACGCAGGAGAGAGTGATACATGATAATATACACTTGGAAAATCCTAAAGGGTTTAGTACCAAACTTGCACACGAAAATCACTCCCTATGAAAGCAGAAGTCTCGGCAGGAGATGCAACATTCCCCAGATGAAAAGCAGGGGCGCCACGAGTACACTGAGAGACAACACAATAATTGTCCGGGGCCCAAGACTGTTCAACTGCCTCCCAGCATGCATAAGGGAGATTACCAATAGACCCCTGGCTGTCTTCAAGAAGGTACTGGACAGGCATCTAAAGTCACTACCTGACCAGCCGGGCTGTGGTTCATACGTCAGCTTGCGTGCGGCCAGCAGTAACAGCCTGGTTGATCAGACCCTGATCCACCATGAGGCCTGGTCTCAGAGCGGGCCGCGGGGGCGTTGACCCCCGAAACCCTCTCCAGGTAAACTCCAGGTAAACATGTCTGTCCGGGAAATATTGGATATACTCACACACACACACACACACACGCACACACTACGAAGGAAGCTTAAGGGAAATTGACCTGACGGCACTGGAGGGCAGGAGGGTCAGGGGAGACATGATAACGACATATAAAATACTGCGCGGAATAGACAAGGTGGACAAAGACAGGATGTTCCAGAGATGGGACACAGAAACAAGGGGTCACAATTGGAAGTTGAAGACTCAAATGAGTCAAAGGGACGTTAGGAAGTATTTCTTCAGTCATAGAGTTGTCAGGAAGTGGAATAGCCTAGAAAGGGACGTAGTGGAGGCAGGAACCATACATAGTTTTAAGACGAGGTTTGATAAAGCTCATGGAGCAGGGAGAGAGAGAGGGAGAGAGAGGACCTAGTAGCAATCAGTGAAGAGGCAGGGCCAGGAGCTTTGAGTCGACCCCTGCAACCACAAATGGGTGAATACAAATAGGTGAGTACACACACAGGCCAGGCCAGGAGCTGTTGTTAATCGACCCCTGCAACCACAATTAGGTGAGTTCAATTAGGTGAGTACACCCACGAGTGCTGGACACAATGCATACAATCGAGGAGGAGGTGAAGAAGCTGCTAACCGAACTAGATATCTTAAAGGAGATGGAACCGGATAACATCTCTCCATGGGTCCTGAGGGAGGGAGCAGAGGTGATATGTGTACCGCTAACAACAATTTTCAGCACATCTATCGAATAGGGCGACTACTTGAGATATAGAACACAGCACATGTAGTCTCAATATTAAAAAAAAAGAGACAGACACGAAGCATTAAACTACAGACCAGTGTCACTGACAACTATTGTATGCAAAGTCATGGAGAAGATTATCAGGAGAAGAGTTGTGGACCACCTAGAAAGGAATGAGCTTATAAACAACAAGCAGCACGGATTCAGAGACGTGAAATCCTGTGTCACAAACCTACTAGAGTTCTATGACAAGGTGATAGCAGTAAGTCAAGAGAGAGAGAGAGGGAGAGAGAGAGAGAGAGAGAGAGAGAGAGAGAGAGAGAGAGAGAGAGAGAGAGAGAGAGAGAGAGAGGAGAGAGAGGGGAGAGAGGAGGAAGAGAGAGAGAAGAGAGAGAGAGAGAGAGAGAGAGAGAGAGGAGAGAGAGAGAGAGAGAGAGGTGGGTAGATTGCGTTTTCTTCTATTGTAAGAAGGCTTTTGACACAGTTCCGCACAAGAGATTAGTGCAAAACCTGGAGGACCAGGTAGGTATAACAGGGAGGGCGCTGCAATGGCTCAGAGAATACCTGACAGGGAGGCGGCAGCGAGTCATGGCACGCGAGCCCATGACGAGCGGGGTTCCAGAGGGGTCAGTCCTAGGACCGGTGCTGTTAATGGTATATGTGAATGACATGACGAAAGGAATAGACTCAGATGTGTCATTGTTTGCAGACGTTGTAAAGGCAATGAGAAGAATTCAATCGGAGGAGGACAAGGCAGGATTACAGAGGGATATGGGCAGGCTGCAGGCCTGCTCCAGCAACTGGCTTCTGAGTTCAACCCTACCAAGTGCGAAGTCATGAAGATTGGGGAAAGGCAAAGAAGACCTCAGACAGAGTACACTCTAGGGGCCAAAGACTACAAACCTCACTCAAGGAAAAGGATCTTGGAGTGTTTATAATACCGAGCACATCAACCAAATAATTGCTGCAGCATATGGGCGACTAGCGAACGTAAGAATAGCATTCCGACATCTCTAAGGGGTCTTCTCTGACAATGTACACCGTGTACGTCAGGCCCATATTGGAGAATGCAGCACCAGTTTGGAACCTCTCACCTGGCCAAACACGTCAGGAAACTAGAGAAAGCGCAGAGGTTTGCAACGAGACTAGCCCTGGAGCTAAGGGGCATGTCCTACGAGGATAGGTTAAGAGAACTCGACCTGACGACACTGGAGGACAGGAAGGACGAAGGGACATGATAACGATACATAAAATACTGAGAGGAATCGACAGGGTGGACAGAGACAGGATATTCCAGAGATTGGACACAGCAACATCCCAATGACTCAAATGAGTCAGTGGGATGTTAGGAAGTATTTCTTCAGCCATAGAGTTGTCAGGAAGTGGAACAGTCTGGAAAGTGAGGTAGTATACCATATATATATGGGCGCAGCATTTACGATGCTAGTATAGTCGAAAGGTTTTAAACCCCCATTAACCAAGCTACTCCCTCTCGTTAACATAAGTAACAGTCAGCATGGTATGTGTGGTGCTGTAGTGAATGGTATGTTGCTACCAACACCACAGCTACATCATAATAGTGTCACCATCAACACCATAAGCAGCGAACAATGCCACCATCAACACCACAACCAGTAAACAACGTCGCCAGCAGCACCACAACCAGCAAACAACGTCTCTAACAGCACCACAACCAGCAAACAACGTCTCTAACAGCACCACAGCTAGCAAACAGAGTATTTGCAGTTGAGAAACCTGCCTACCATGGAGTGGAGCTGCAGAAGCAGTCGAAAGATATGCAGGAACATCTCTGCCGCCCCTCGTGACGACACTGCTGAAGAACCCACACCTGCTACCTTAACTAACATACTCAACTTACACCGTCCTTCACACATCACTGGCACCTCAGTAACACAAGTTACGCCTCGTGCATCCACCTACTAGTATCCAAAGACTATTTTTAAATAATTAATCAAGTGTACCCAAAGAATTACTGGAATGTTATTTTCATTTAATATTTCTTGCATAGATAAATAGAACTCATGTACGGTACGTGAATGTCCTTATCTCATAGACGTTTCGCCCGCCATTGGTTTTCTTAATCCGATGCGGAGATTACTAGAGATGGTGGAAGACATGATGAGGTAGTTTGAGGTGATTAGTCCCTCAGTCTAGCTGAAACACTTGGTCAGTCCCTCAGTCTAGATAAGACGGTGTTCAGTCCCTCAGTCTAGATAAGACGGTGTTCAATCCCTCAGTCTAGATAAGACGGTGGTCAGTCCCTCATTCTAGATAAGACGGTGGTCAGTCCCTCAGTCTAGATAAGACGGTGTTCAATCCCTCAGTCTAGATAAGACGGTGGTCAGTCCCTCAGTCTAGATAAGACGGTGGTCAGTCCCTCATTCTAGATAAGACGGTGGTCAGTCCCTCAGTCTAGAGAAGATGGTGTTCAGTCTCTCAGTCTAGATAAGACGGTGTTCAGTCTCTCAGTCTAGATAAGACGGTGGTCAGTCCCTCAGTCTAGAAAAGACGGTGGTCAGTCCCTCAGTCTAGATAAGACGGTGGTCAGTCCCTCATTCTAGATAAGACGGTGGTCAGTCCCTCAGTCTAGAGAAGATGGTGTTCAGTCTCTCAGTCTAGATAAGACGGTGTTCAGTCTCTCAGTCTAGATAAGACGGTGTTCAGTCTCTCAGTCTAGATAAGACGGTGTTCACTCTCTCAGTCTAGATAAGACGGTGTTCAGTCTCTCAGTCTAGATAAGATGGTGTTCAACTCTCAGTCTAGATAAGACGGTGTTCAGTCTCTCTGTCTAAATAAGACGGTGTTCAGTCTCTCAGTCTAGATAAGATGGTGTTCAGTCTCTCACTCTAGATAAGAAGGTGTTCAGTCTCTCTGTCTAAATAAGACGGTGTTCAGTCTCTCAGTCTAGATAAGATGGTGTTCAGTCTCTCACTCTAGATAAGACGGTGTTCAGTCTCTCTGTCTAAATAAGACGGTGTTCAGTCTCTCAGTCTAGATAAGATGGTGTTCAGTCTCTCAGTCTAGATAAGACGGTGTTCAGTCTCTAAGTCTATATAAGACGGTGTTCAATCCCTCAGTCTAGATAAGACGGTGTTCAGTCCCTTCAGTCTAGATAAGACGATGTTCAGTCTCTCAGTCTAGATAAGATGGTGTTCAGTCCCTTCAGTCTAGATAAGACGGTGATCAGTCTCTCAGTCTATATAAGACGGTGTTCAGTCCCTCAGTCTAGATAAGACGATGTTCAGTCTCTCAGTCTAGATAAAATGGTGTTCAGCCTCTCAGTCTAGATAAGACGGTGTTCACTCTCTCAGTCTAGATAAGACGGTGTTCACTCTCTCAGTCTATATAAGACGGTGTTCAGTCCCTCAGTCTAGATAAGACGATGTTCAGTCTCTCAGTCTAGATAAAATGGTGTTCAGTCTCTCTGTCTAGATAAGACGGTGTTCACTCTCTCAGTCTAGATAAGACGGTGTTCAGTCTCTCAGTCTAGATAAGGCGGTGGTCAGTCCCTCAGTCTAGATAAGACGGTGTTCACTCTCTCAGTCTAGATAAGACGGCGCTCAATCTCTCACTCTACATAAGACGGTGTTCAGTCTCTCAGTCTAGATAAGACGGTGTTCAGTCCCTTCAGTCTAGATAAGACGGTGCTCAGTCTCTCACTCTAGATAAGACGGTGTTCAGTCTCTCAGTCTACATAAGACGGTGTTCAGTCTCTCAGTCTAGATAAGACGGTGTTCAGTCTCTCAGCCTAGATAATACGGTGTTCAGTCTCTCAGTCTAGTTAAGACGGTGTTCAGTCCCTCAGTCTAGATAAGATGGTGTTCAGTCTCTCAGTTTAGATAAGACCGTGCTCAGTCTCTCACTCTAGATAACACGGTGTTCAGTCTCTCAGTCTAGATAAGACGGTCGTCAATCCATCACTCTAGATAAGAAGGTGCTCAGTCTCTCAGTCTAGATAAGATGGTGCTCAGTCTCTCACTCTAGATAAGACGGTGTTCAGTCTCTCAGTCTAGATAAGACGGTGTTCAGTCTCTCAGTCTAAATAAGACGGTGTTCAGCTCCTCAGTCTTGATAAGACGGTGTTCAGTCTATCAGACTAGATAAGATGGTGTTCAGTCTCTCAGTCTAGATAAGACGGTGTTCAGTCCCTTCAGTCTAGATAAGACGGCGCTCAGTCTCTCACTCTAGATAAGACGGTGTTCAGTCTCTCAGTCTAGATAAGACGGTGTTTAGTCTCTCAGTCTAGATAAGACGGTGTTCAGTCTCTCAGTCTAAATAAGACGGTGTTCAGTTCCTCAGTCAAGATAAGACGGTGTTCAGTCTTTCAGACTAGATAAGATGGCGTTCAGTCTCTCAATCTAGATAAGACGGTGTTCAGTCCCTTCAGTCTAGATAAGACGGTGTTCAGTCTGTCAGTCTAAATAAGACGGTGTTCAGTCTCTCAGTCTAGATAAGATGGTGTTCGGTCTCTCAGTCTAGATAAGACGGTGTTCAGTCTCTCAGTCTAGATAAGACGGTGTTCAGTCTCTCAGTCTAGATAAGACGGTGTTCAGTCTCTCAGTCTAGATAAGACGGTGTTCAGTCTCTCAGTCTAGATAAGACGGTGTTCAGTCTCTCAGTCTAAATAAGACGGTGTTCAGTCTTTCAGTATCGTTCACATGTCTTGTTCACCTACTTGTTGGATTTGTACACCACTAAATCGTTACAACAGAAGCTTGCATAAACCCACGTAGGAGCTGTGAATCGACCCCTGCAACCACAATTAGGTGAGTACATAATGCGGGTGTCATGGGCATCGTGTGCACCCGTCATCATGGGCATCGTGTGCACCCGTCATCATGGCCATCGTGTGCACCCACAACCAAGGTGCACAATATGTGCCCTGATAGATAAAACTTATCTATTTCCTCATGCACCCCAATGGGTAACTCAAGCCATTGGTGTGCATGAGGGAGCTGGCTTAATGCCGGTGAGGGAGGTTTGATCCATGGAATTAGATCAAGCTTCTCTTCGTGAGGATCGACCCTGGTTGCCTTCCATTCCATTAGATGCTACATCACACATACTGGTTGAACACTTCCCCAGTCAATGTAATAATAGAAACAATAATAATTATAATAATAATGATAATAATAATTATGATAATAATGATGATCATGATCATGATGACATCTTTATTATTATTATTATTATTATTATTATTATTATTATTATTATTATTATTATTATTATTATTATTATTATTATTATTATTATTATTATTATTATTGTTTTTATTATTATTATTATTATTATTATTATTATTATTATTATTATTATTGTTATTATTATTATTATTATTATTATTATTATTATTATTATTATATTATTATTATTATTATTATTATTATACTAACCCAGTGACCTTGTGTACTCACCTAATTGTAGTTGCAGGGGTCGATTCATAGCTCATGGCCCCGCCTCTTCACTGGCCGCTACTAGGTCACTCTCTCCATGCTCCATGAGCTTTATCATACCTCTTCTTAAAGCTATCTATGGATCCTGCCTCCACTACATCACTTTCCAGACTATTCCACTTCCTGACTACTCTATGACTGAAGAAGTGCTTCCTAACATCTCTGTGACTCATCCGAGTCTTTAACTTCCAATTGTCACCCTATGTTGCTGTGTCCCATCTCTGGAACATCCTGTCTGTCCACCTTGTCGATTCCTCTCAGTATTTTATATGTCGTTATCATATCCTCCCTATCTCTCCTATCATCTAGTGTCGTCAAGTTGATTTTCCCTAACCTCTCCTCATAGGACATTCTCCTTAGCTACGGGGCTAGTCTCGTTGCAAACCTTTGTACTTTCTCTAATTTCCTGACGTGCTTGGCCAGATGTGGGTTCCAAACTGAAGCTGCATACTCTTAAGAACATAAGAAAGAAGGAACACTGCAGCAGGCTTACTGGCCCATACGAGGCAGGTCCAAGTCTCCTACCGGCTTAAGTCAATGCCCCAACCTAGTCAGGTCAGGTCACATTCACTTAAGGAAGGAACACGGCAACTGACCTAGTAGCACAAGCTAGTCAGGTCCAACTCACACCCACCCACACCCACTCATGTATTTATCTAACCTATTTTTAAAACTACACAATGTTTCAGCCTCAATAACTGTACTTGGGAGTTTGTTCCACTCATCCACAACTCTATTACCAAACCAGTGCTTTCCTATATCCTTCCTGAATCTGAATTTTTCCATCTTAAAACCATTGCTACGAGTCCTGTCTAGGCTAGATATTTTCAGCACGTTATTTACATCCCCTTTATTTATTCCTGTCTTCCATTTATACACCTCAGTCATATCCCCCCTAATTCTACGCCTTTCTAGAGAGTGAGATTCAGGCTCCTCAGTCTATCCTCATAGGGAAGATTTCTGATACATGGGATCAACTTTGTCATCCTCCATTGTATCAGAAATCCAATATGGGTCTGACGTGAACGGTGTACAGAGTTCTAAACGATTCTTTACTGAGATGTCGGAATGCTATTCTGAGGTTTGCTAGGCGCCCATATGCTCCAGCAGTTATTTGGTTGATGTGCGCCGCAGATGTGCTCGGTATTATACTCACCCCAAGATCCTTTCCCTTGAGTGAGGTTTGGAGGCTCTGGCCCCCTAGACTGTACTCTGTATGCGGTTTTCTTTGCCCTTCCCCAATCTTCATGACTTTGCACTTGGAGGGGTTGAACTCCAGGAGCCAGTTTCTTGACCAGGCCTGCAGCCTGTCCAGAGCCCTTTGTTGTCCTGCCTAGTTTCCCGCCGAATGAATTCTCCTCATTAACTTCACATCGTTTCCAAACAGGGGCACTTCTGAATCTATTCCTTCCGTCATGTCATTCACATATACCAGAAACAGCACCAATCCTAGGACTGACTCTTGTGGAACCCCGCTCGACTACAGGCGCCCACACTGACACCTCGTCAGATGCCTTCCCGTCAGGTATTCTCTGATCCATTGCAGCACCTTCCCTGTTATCCCTGCCTGGTCCTTCAGCTTTTGCACTAATCTCGTGCGTGGAACTGTCAAAAGCCTTTTTACAGTCCAAATGTGGGGTTTTGTGTTGTGTGGTGTGTGTGTGTGTGTGTGTGTGTGTGTGTGTGGTGTGTGGTGTGTGTGGGGTGCGTGTGTGTGTTTTGATTACGTTTTAAGAGGAGAGTGAAGCAGAGTGGAATACATAGAAAGGAGAGCAGAAAATTAGAATACTGAAAAAACAGGAAGAGGTAAGATACAAGTTAGATTAGGTAAGGTTCGTCAGGAAACAGGACAAGTGTTTCCTGACGCGGGTCTTAGTCAGATGATGACCCGCCGTTGGAGCTTTTGGTCATCTGACCGAGGCCTTCCACTGGCTTACCGGTCCACCCCCTTTTAAAAATTATTATCATAGTTATAACCATTTCTTAGGATACGGGTATGATCATTCTTCCAAAATAAAACAGAACTAACAATAATGATAATTACTCACAGGAATGAAGAAGAATAATTATTCACTCACGAATGAAGAATGATACCTTCTTACTAAGGAATGAAGAATGATACCTTCTTACTAAGGAATAAAGAATGATACCTTCTTACTAAGGAATAAAGAATGATACCTTCTCACTCGGGAATACAGATTATTATTATTATAATCAAGGGGAAGCGTTAAACCCGTAGGATTATACAGCGCCTGGGGGGGGGATATGGAAGGCATTCAGGCTTAATTCGGGGAACTGGAGCACAGATCCAATTCCCTAAATCAAGAGCTCCTCACCAATATCAAGGAACCTTCCGTGAGGGGTCGGGAATACAGAGAAGTCACTACAGGATGGGAAACAAGTACAAAGATGTCCCCATGGTTAATACTTTACTTGTTGCGGCTAAAACAAAAAAAAATGGGAACGAGAACACAGAAAATAATATATAGACTTAGAGGGATGGAAACTAAATGAGAACTGATAAGGAAAATGATAGTTTAAAATCCAATGAGAAGCAGGAAAGGAGAATGAGAATGACGAAGTGAAGTTTTTAACTCCATTCCCCAGACCATTACACAATCCCATGAGTGAGAAGCTAACGGTAAATGTAAACAGAAGGAAGGTAAGAAAAACACGAGAGAGCTATATGTTAGGAACTCAATAGATAATTCCAAGAATTATTAAAAAATTACAAGAATTAGTAACACATTCCTAGAATTAGTAAAAAATTTAATTAGTAAAAAAATTCCAAGAATTATTCAGACTAGAAATAACCCATTTGATTGGAGACGATGGAGGAGGAGAAGTCTTGACGCACTGTTACGACGTGAGAAGACGTAAAAGAACTGGACGCATCGAGGATAGTGGAACCAGACCAAATGTCACTCTGGGAAGATATGGTATGTAGACCACGAACCACGTTCTTCTGTGAATAATTAGAGGCAGGATGGCCGTAAAGAGCTGGAAAACTGCAAAAGTAGCGCTGATCTTCAAGAAAAACTGCAAAAACAGCACCAATCTTTTGGGAAAACTGCAAAAGTAACATTGATCTTCAAGGAAAACTAAAAGTAGCGCTGATCTAGCACTGATTTTCAAGGAAAACTGCAAAAGTAGTGATGAGCCAGAAGGGAAACTGCAAAAGTAGCGGTGATCTTCAAGGATAGCTGAAAGAGTAGCGCTGAGCTTCAAGGAAAACTGCAAAAGTAGCACTTATCTTCAAGGGGAAACTGTAAAAGTTGCGCTGATCTTCGAGGAAACCTGCAAAAGTAGCGGTGATCTCCAGACAATAGCAAGAAATAAGAGCCGCTGCGTGGGATGAATTCTTGGTGAAATAATGAAGGTACGACAGGAAAGAGAAGAAGGAGCAGACTGTAGATTACTAGACTGTTGAAGAGGCTCATCTGACACGGCCCCTCAGTTGGCGAATCGACACTGCCCTTTAAGTGGCGCACCTAACACGGCCCCTCCAGTGGTGCATCTGACGGTTCCTCAAGTGGTGCAACTGACACGGCCCATCAAGAGGCGCATTTGACGGTTCCTCAAGTGGTGTATGTGACGGTTCCTCAAGTGGTGCAACTGACACGGCCCCGCCAGTGGTGCAACTGACACGGCCCCGCCAGTGCCGCATATAACACGGCCCCTCAAGTAGAAACTAATCTGCAGCGTAACAATGTAAACCAAGTGAGGGAAGGGAATAAACATAGAAATACCCCCCCAAAACGTTTACAAAAGGGGTTAATTACTCTTAAGTGAGGGGGAATCAGAAGGGGAGAAACAAAGATGAAATATCCAAAGTTTAATTTTAAAACTCGTATTGTTCTGAAATGTAAATGACTACTGGATGCAAGAACACCCTATTGTTGGCTTTGCAAATGATAAAAAAATACAGAAATAGCTGCGATCCTTCGGGAAAAATGAAGCTATTTGAGAGTAATTCAGCAAGTGGCTGCGGAATTCAGAAATAAAGTACAAGTTATAAATGGTAAATAAACAGAAAGTTGATGAGAAAGACCATGTGCAACTTTAGGAATTCGGGTTATCTTGTTTGGGGTTTCATCGTCGGTATAGATAATTATTGGGAAAAAATGGTAAAAAATACCGATTTTGTCAATAAGGATCACATTTACTGCTTATGTTTTATATTTCCATAGAAAATTGTTGATGATTGATTGATGTTTGAGACACTTGTCAGCACTTGGGTATCTTTATTGGGGAAAAGTTCGCCGGAAAGGGCTTCATAATCCAATACAGAAAAAAAAGAGGGGAAGATTAAAGTTTAGCAATCACCCCTTTTTCTGGATGGTTTTTCCCCAGTCCATTATGTTGTAAATTTTTACAACCAAACTTTCGAGTTTAAATGTTTAACTATTTTATGGGAATGGGGGCGCCTCAGCCCTTTATTTTTAAAAAACGTGTTCAACACAAAACCCCCTTAAATACAATTTACAATATGCAGACCCCTTTCCCAGCCTGAACATTGCACGAAATTTGGGAGTACCAACCACCCTTCTTCTTCTTCATGGTCAGGGAACTACCCGGGGCAAGCAAAACCCAAAAAGGGGCACCAAAACATCCATAACACACCTGCACCAATGTCAAATTTCCAGAGGGCAAAAGCCACTCAGTAGAGTACCAAGTGCGAATCCAGTGACTCGTCCGGTAGGGCGAGAAAATGGCGACGACACAAACCCAAACAAAAGGACGAACCAGAGAGTACGTTTAGACCGAGTGAATCAAGGCCAAATCCGCCGAGAGCCCGATTTAATGGCAGAAAATACGATGCGAGCTCGGTGAGTAAAAAGCAAGTCTATAAGTAAAGTCGTGACTACCAACAAAGCATTTTAACTCGGGGCAACGGTCCCCGACAACTGTCACAAGTATGCAAGAAACTATTCCCACCAGAACATTATGGGCAACATTCTCACGGAGAAGCATTCCGTATGTTGACGGGCAAGGTAAAAAAAGGGCATGGGTCAGGGACTACTGCAAAAAAAAAACTTTGGGAAACCAAAGGTGAGAAAATGCCTGAAGTGTTTGAAATTTTAACATTAGCGTAATAAAAAGGCGGTTTGTGTTTTGTTATGTATGAGACAGATGCAAAATGGGGAAAAGAAGGCTGGGGAAGGATAGACAATGGGGGGAAGACTGTGAAGATGGAGAGAAAGAAAGAAAAAAAAAGGTAAACAAGTTAAGGGGCCCGGGCCCCTTTGAGTGGGGGTTTTAAGGGGTGGGTTGTGTCTCATGTGACAAAAGTGAGATTTAGTGTAAAATACAGATGAAAGCTCTTTAATCCCATAGTTTGCTGACCAGAAAATGTACTGGGGCCCCAGTCCACACCCAAAACACAATGGAGGGTTGGTTCCCCCAGACACCTGCAGGAGATGTGGGTTTACGAGTGTGGCTCTTTAACGCACTCATCCCCAAAAATATTTGGTACAGAAACAAAAGCCCACCTAAGAGGAATATTTTACCAGTTTAGTTTTGCACATTACCTACAGTTTCCCAAACCCCAAATCATTTCCGACTTAACCAACAAAAACCCTACAAAGTAAATATATTTTCAAAAAACTCAAGCAACCCCAAATGTCAAAAAAGAATTAAATTTAAAAGGAAAAATACTCCTGTTTTACTTCCCAAAAAATAATAAAATAAAAAATAAAAATAATAATAATAAAATAATAAAAATAATAAATAATAAAAATAATAATAATAAAAAATAATAATAAAAATATATTATTATTATTTTAAAAATTATCGCCTGGAGCAACAGTTTTTTTCGATAAATTAAAATAGGTTAATTTTTTGAGATCAAAGACTTGGGTTTACTAAAAATGAATTCTTCTTACTGGTGGGTCCCGTGAAGTCTCCCCTGTACAGGTGGGTCCTGTGAGAGTCTTCCTGAGCATGGTGGGTCCAGTTAATCTCTCCCCTTTGCATGGGGGTCCCTGTGGACTCTCTCCCTTAAACATGGTGGGTCCCCGTGAGACCTCTCCCCCGTGATGGTGGGTCCCGTGAAAATCTCCCCTGTAGAAGGGGGGTCCTGTGAGAGCCCTCCCGTAGCAGGTGGTCCCTGTGAAGCTTCCCTGAGATGGTGGGTCCTGTGAAGTCTCCCTGTAGCAGGTGGGTCCCTGTGAGAGTCTCTCCCTGTAGCATGGGGGGTCCCGGAGATCTCTCCCTGTAGCATGGGGTCCCCGTGAAATCTCTCCCTTAGCATGGTGGGCCCCGTGAAGTCTCTCCCGTAGATGGTGGGGCCCCGTAGAGTTTCCCCGTCATGGTGGGTCCCTGTGAAGTCTCTCCCCGTACATGGGGGGTCCCTGGAGAGTTTTCCCCTTTGCATGGTGGGTCCCCGGAGAGTCTCTCCCCTTTGCATGGTGGGTCCCGTGGGGTTCTCCTGTAGCATGGTGGGGGCCCTTGAGAGTTCTCCCTGTAGCATGGGGGTCCCTGTGAAGTCTCTCCCTTAGCTGGTGGGTCCTTGAGGTCCTCCCCGTAGCTGGGGGTCCCTGTGGAAACCCCTCCCTGTAGATGGTGGGGCCCTGTGAGATCTCTCCCTGTCATGGTGGTCCCTGTAGAGTCCCCCCCGTACATGGGGGGGGGTCCCTGGGAGTTCCCTTTCCCCTTTTGGTGGTCCCTGTAGACTTCTCCCTGTAGCATGGTGGGCCCCCGTGAGAGTCTCTCCCTGTAGATGGTGGGCCCTGGAGAGTCTCTCCCTGTGCATGGGGGGTCCCCGTGAACTTTTCCCCCCGTAGCTGGTGGGTCCCTTTAGATCTTCCCCGAGTTGGGGGGTCCCCGTGAGGTCTCTCCCTGTTGCAGGGGGGTCCCTGTGGACCTTTTTCCCTGTGCATGTGGGGCCCTGTGAGATCTCCCTGTACAGGTGGGGGCCCTGTGAGACTCCTCCCTTAGCAGGGGGGCCCTGTGAGAAAACTCCCCTGTACATGGTGGGTCCCTGTGAAGCTCTTCCCCCGTAGATGGTGGGTCCCCGTAGAGTCTCTCCCGACATGGGGGTCCCGGAAGTCTCTCCCGTAGATAGTGGGTCCCCCGTGGACTCTCCCCCTGTACAGGTGGGTCCCGTGGAAATCTCTCCCCGAGCATGGGGTCCCCGTGAGGTCCCTTCCCCTGTAGCATGGGGGGTCCCTTTGGGGAGTTTTCCCTGTAGCATGGTGGGGGCCCGTGAAGGGCTCTCCCCGTTCATGGTGGGTCCTGTGAGACTCTTCCCCCCGTCATGGGGGGTCCCCGTGAGAGTCTCTCCCGTACATGGTGGGTCCCCGTAGAGTCTCTCCCTGTAGCAGGGGGTCCCCGTGAGCTCCCCCCTGTAGCATGGTGTCCTGTGAGAGTCCTCCCTGTGCATGGGGGGCCCTGTGAGTCTTCCCCTTTGCATGGTGGGGCCCTGGAGACTCTCTCCCCGTAGCATGGTGGGTCCTGGGAGTCTCTCCCTGTAGCATGGTGGGTCCCCGTGAACCCTCCCGTGCATGGTGGGTCCCCGGAGAGTCCCCCGTAGCATGGGGGGTCCCCCTGAACCTCTCCCTTAGCAGGTGGGGCCCTGTAGAGTCTCCCTTAGCGGTGGGGGCCCTGTGAGGCTTCCCTGTGCAGGGGGTCCCTGTGAGACTCCTCCCGAGCAGGTGGGTCCCTGTGAGAGCTTCCCTGTGCATGGTGGGGGCCCTTGAGAGTCTCTCCCTGTACATGGTGGGTCCCTGTGAGAGTCTCTCCCGTGCATGGGGGTCCCTTGAACTTCTCCCTGTAGAAAGGGGGGTCCCCGTGAGACTCTCTCCCTGTAGCATGGTGGGTCCCTGTGAGACTCTCTCCCTGTAGCATGGTGGGTCCCTGTGAGACTCTCTCCCTGTAGCATGGTGGGTCCCTGTGAGGTCTCTCCCTGTAGCATGGGGGGTCCCCGTGGGCCTCCCCCTAGCATGGGGGGTCCCTTGAGAGTCTCTCCCTGTAAACATGGGGGTCCCTGGAGAGTCTCTCCGTCATGGGGGTCCCTTGAGACTCTCACCCCGTGCATGGTGGGCCCGTGAGACCTCTCCCTGTAGCATGGTGGGGGCCCCGTAGAGCTCTCCCCCTGTACATGGTGGGTCCCCGTGAACTTCTCCCGTAGCAGGTGGGGGGCCCTGTGAGAGTTCTCCTGTAGCATGGGGGGTCCCCTGAGAGTTCTCCCTGTAGCATGGGGGGTCCCTGTGAGACTCTCTCCCCGTACATGGTGGGCCCGTGAGCTCTCCCCCTGTAGCATGGTGGGTCCCGTGAGAGCTTCCTGTAGAAGGTGGGGGCTCTGTGAGATCTTCCCCCTAACTGGGGGGTCCCTGTAGACTTCTCCCTGTACATGGGGGGTCCCCGTGATCCTCCCTGTGCATGGTGGGTCCCTGGAGAGTTTTACCCCGAGATGGGGGTCCCTGTGAACTCTCTCCCCTTTGCTGGGGGGTCCCTTGAACTCTCTCCCTGAGTGGTGGGGTCCCCGTGAGGTCTCTCCCTTAGCTGGTGGGTCCCCTGTGAGAGTCTCTCCCTGTAGATGGTGGGCCCTGTGAGCCCCCTCCCCGAGATGGGGGTCCCTTGAGAGCTCTCCTGTGCATGTGGTCCCTGTGAGAGTCCTCCCGTAGCATGGTGGGTCCCTGGAACTCTCTCCTGTTCTTGGGGGGCCCCCGTAGGTCCTCCCGTAGCTGGTGGTCCCTGTGAGAGTCTCCCCTGTAGAAGGGGGTCCCTTGAGAGCTCTCCCTGTTGCATGGTGGGCCCTTTTAGTCTCCCCTGTAGATGTGGGCCCGTGAGAGTCTCTCCCTGAGCATGGGGGGTCCCCGTGAACTCTCTTCCCTGAGCATGGGGGTCCCTGTGAAGTTCTCCCTTAGCATGGTGGGTCCCTGTGGACTCTCTCCCTGACAGGGGGTCCCGTGAGACTCTCTCCCTGTAGCATGGTGGGTCCCTGGGATCTTCCCTTAGCATGTGGGGGCCCCGTGGACCTCTCCCCCTAGCATTTGGGGGCCCTGTGAGGTCCTCCCCGTAGCATGGGGGTCCCCTGGAACTCTCCCTGTAGCATGGTGGGTCCCTGTGGACTCTCCCTCCCGTACAGGGGGTCCCTGTGAGCTCTCTCCCGTAGCATGGTGGGCCCTGTGGAAATCTCTCCCTGTACATGGGGGGTCCCTGTGGACTCTCTCCCGAGCAGGTGGGTCCCTGTGAGACTCTCTCCCTTTTTGCATGGGGGGCCCTGTGAGAGTCTTCCCTTACATGGGGTCCCCGTGAGAGTCTTCCCCGTGCATGGGGGCCCTGTAGACTCTTCCCCGTAGCATGGTGGGGCTCTGTGAACGCTCCCGTGCATGGGGGGCCCTGGGAGTCCTCCCTGGCGGGGGGTCCCGTGAGACTCTTCCCTGTAGCATGGTGGTCCCTGTGAACTCTCTCCCGTAGCATGGTGGGTCCCTGTGGAGTCTCTCCCTGTAGCATGGGGGTCCCTGTGAGAGTTTTTCCCCCCCTGTAGCAGGTGGGGCCCCGTAAAACTCTTCCTTCATGGGGGGTCCCTTGAACTCTCCCCTGAGATGGGGGGTCCCGTGAATCTCTCCCTGTAGATGGTGGGGGGCTCTTGGAGTCTTCCCTGTAGCATGGGGGGCCCTGTGGAAATCTCTCCCCGTAGCATGGTGGGGGCCCCTGGGGTCCTCCGTAGCATGGTGGGTCCCTGGGAGTCCTCCCTGTAGCTGGTGGTCCCTGGGCTCTCTCCCTGTAGCATGGTGGGTCCCCCTGAGAGTCTCTCCCCGTGCTTGGGGGGTCCCCTTTAGGTCTCTCCCTGTACAGGGGGGTCCCTGTGGAGTCTCTCCCTTCATGGGGGTCCCCGTGAGACTCCTCCCTGTAGCATGGTGGGTCCGTGGAGTCTTCCCCTTAGATGGGGGGTCCCTGTGGAGTCCTTCCCCGTGCATGGTGGGTCCCCCTGTGAACTCTTCCCCGTAGCTTTGGGGGGTCCCGGGGGCTCCTCCTGTAGCATGGTGGGTCCCGTGAGAGTTTCTCCCTGTAGCAGGTGGGTCCCCGTAACTCTCTCCCTTACATGGTGGGGCCCTGTGAGACTCTCTCCCGTAGCATGGTGGGTCCCCGTGAAGTTTCCCCGTGCATGGTGGGTCCCTGTGAGAGTCTTCCCTGTGCATTGGGGCCCTGTGAATCTCTCCCTGTACATGGGTGGTCCCCCGTGAGAGTCTCTTCCTGTAGCAGGTCCTACATATGTCAACCATATCTCTGACACCACCCCCAGTCATTGCACCTGGCACCCCCCACAGTCATCTACTTCCTGGCACCACCCACAATAATCATTACCCCTGGACCACCCACATCTCATTACTTCGGCCCCCCCCAAATCATTACCTCCCTTTATTGAACAATACTATTAACGAGGTGTCAGCTGCCACTATAAAATATAAGCACAAAATTAATCCATCCTCTGGGTGGGGATCAAAAGCCCTGGAATATCCGGTTGACAGGTCGTTATGATGATTGACTGTCGTTCATGACAAGGGGTCGACAAGGGGGCTGGCAAGGGCCCCTTATATTGTCTCCCATTGCCAATTTTAGTCGTATCCCTTTAAAACGAAACACTTTTTTATCCCATCCCCAAGGGGTTTAATTAAGCCCTCGGTCTATTAATTTCTGTACCAAAGGTTTTTTTGGTTTATGGTTCGTTGAGGCCCCACCAAGACCCCCGGAATTTTTTGAGCGTAAAGTTGTGCTGTATTGTGTTTTTGGTTGTGTATGCTGTTTTTGTTGCGTTTTATGTGTTGTGGCTGCTGTATTTGTTCTTGTTTGGGGTAATGTTTGGTATGCGGTTTTTAGTTGTCTTTGATGTGCGGGTTTTGCTTTGTACGTGCGTGTTTTGCTGGTTTTTTGGGCCACAGTGTTGTTAAGCCACAGTGTTGGGTTGAGCTTCAGTGTTGTGTTGAGCCACATGTTGTGTTAGCCACCCGTGTTGTGTTTAGCCACAGTGTTTTGGTTTAGCCACATGTTGT
>NC_069401.1:5737460-5801897 GCF_026875155.1 Cherax quadricarinatus
ATACTTGAATTAGAACACAGCCCATGTAGTCTAAATATTAAAAAAAAAAGACAACACGAAGCAAAAAACTACAGCCAGTGTCACGACAACTATTGTATGCAAGTCATGGAGAAGATTATCAGGAGAAGAGTTGTGGACCACCTAGAAAGGATGAGTTTTATAAACAACAAGCAGCACGGATTCAGAGACGTGAAATCCTGTGTCAAAAAACCTACTAGAGTTCTATGACAAGGTGATAGCAGTAAGCCAAAAAGAGAGAGAGGGAGAGAGAGGAGAGAGGAAGAGAGAGAGAGAGAGAGAGAGAGAGAGGTGGGTAGATTGCGTTTTCTTCTATTGTAAGAAGGCTTTTGACACATTTCCGCACAAGGATTGGTGCAAAACCTGGAGGACCAGGTAGGTATAACAGGGAGGGCGCTGCAATGGCTCAGAGAATACCTGACAGGGAGGCGGAAACGAGTCATGGCACGCGAGCCCATGACGAGCGGGGTTCCAGAGGGGTCAGTCCTAGGACCGGTGCTGTTAATGGTATATGTGAAGACATGACGAAAGGAATAGACTCAGATGTGTCATTGTTTGCAGACTTTTGTAAAGGCAATGAGAAGAATTCAATGGGAGGAGGACAAGGCAGGATTACAGAGGGATTTTGGCAGGGCTGCGGGCCTGCTCCAGCAACTGGCTTCTGAGTTTCAACCCTACCAAGTGCGAAGTCATGAAGATTGGGGAAAGGCAAAGAAGACCGCAGAGTACACTCTAGGGGCCAAAACTAAAAAACCTCACTCAAGGAAAAGGATCTTGGAGTGTTTTTTAAATTACCGAGGCACATCAACCAAATAATTGCTGCAGCATATGGGCCGACTAGCGAACGAAAGAATAGCATCCGACATCTCTAAGGGGTCTTCTCGACAATGTACACCGTGTACGTCAGGCCCATTTTGGAGAATGCAGCACCAGTTTGGAACCTCTCACCTGGCCAAACACGTCAGGAAACTAGAGAAAGCGCAGAGGTTTGCAACGAGACTAGCCCTGGAGCTAAGGGGCATGTCCTACGAGGATAGGTTAAGAGAACTCGACCCGACGACACTGAGGACAGAGGGACGAAGGGACATGATAACGATACATAAAATACTGAGAGGAATCGACAGGTGGACAGAGACAGATATTCCAGAGATTGGACACAGCAACATCCCAATGACCAGATGATCAGTGGGATGTTAGGAAGTATTTCTTCAAACCATAAGTTGTCAGGAAGTGGGAAAAGTCTGGAAAGTGAGGTAGTATACCATATATATATATGGGCGCAGCATTAACGATGCTAGTATAGTCGAAAGGTTTTAAACCCCCATTAACCAAGCTACTCCCTCTCGTTCACATGAGTAACAGTCAGCATGGTATGTGTGGTGCTGTAGTGAATGGTATTTGCTCCAACACCCCAGCTACATCATAATATGTCACCATCAAACCATAAGCAGCGAACAATGCCACCATCAACACCACAACCAGTAAACAAAGTCGCCAGGAACACCATAACCACTAAACAACGTCGCCAGGAGCACCACAACCAGCAAACAACGTCTCTAACAGCACCACAGCTAGCAAACAGAGTGTTTGCAGTTGAGAAACCTGCCTACCATGGAGTGGAGCTGCAGAAGCAGTCGAAAGATATGCAGGAACATCTCTGCCGCCCCTCGTGACGACACTGCTGAAGAACCCACACCTGCTACCTTAACTAACATACTCAAGTTACACCGTCCTACGAGGCATGTCCTACGAGGATAGGTTAAGAGAACTCGACCTGACGACACTGGAGGACAGGAGGGACGAAGGGACATGATAACGATACATAAAATACTGAGAGGAATCGACAGGGTGGACAGAGACAGGATATTCCAGAGATTGGACACAGCAACATCCCAATGACTCAGATGAGTCAGTGGGATGTTAGGAAGTATTTCTTCAGCCATAGAGTTGTCAGGAAGTGGAACAGTCTGGGAGTGTTCAGTGGTCAGTCGTCACGTGAGGTCACAGACCCTGAGCTGCTTTGGGGATTAGCGTGGACGGTTACAAAGCATGGCTTGCTTCTGCAGTGTTTTAAAAACTGAGTTTGGAGAGTTGAAGGAGGAGGTCTTGCTTCTCCAGGAGGAGATTAGGAGGCTGAAGGTCCACCTCAATGGGCCTGGGAGAGAGTGTGAGGTGGTTGGAGATGTGGGGAATGAGGCTTCTAGCAGTGAGGTGCAGTCTGTCTCTCACTGTGAGGAGGCTGTAGGTGGGGAGGTAGCAACGGGTACCAGCAGTGAGGTGCAGCCCAGCACCTGCTACAAGTGGCGAGTTGTTCACAGTAATGGGAGGCGCATCAGAGTAAGGAAAGTTAAGAGTGAAGATCTGAAGGTAGGAAATCGCTTCTCTGTTCTCCAGGATGAATGTACTTCAGTGGCCAGTGAAGGTAAGGGTACTACTGCCCTGCTAATGAAGGTAAGCGCATTCTTGTGGGTTTGGGGACTCTCAGGTAAGATATGTTGACCGTGCTTTTTGTAATAGGAATAAGAAGATGAGAGATAGAGTGTGCTTCCCTGGAGCTGTGTTGGGGACATTGTCAACAGACTGGATAATATCATGTCAGGTAATGGAACAAGCCCATTATCTGTCTCAGTGCTGGTGGAAATGATATTGGGAAGGGTAGGAGAGAAGAGCTGCTAGATAAGTACAGGTCAGCTATAGATTTCATTAAGTCTAAGGGAGGGATCCCAATCATATGTAGCATCTTGCCTAGAAGGGGAGTAGGAAATGAAGGGTTTGTCTAGGGCAATTGGGTTTGTAAATTGCTGGCTAGACAGATACTGCAAGAACTTGCAATCCCATTCATTGACAACTGGAACAACTTTTATGGCAAACATGATATGTATGCAAGGGATGGGGTTCATCTCTCTGGGCAGGGGTGGTAGCACTTGCAGACTCGATTGAGAAGGCCATTGGTGAAATGCCTATGATTTTAAAACTGATGGAAGATAGAGGTATGGTGTGTGTGGGAAACAAGCAGGTTGCAAAAACTAGGGTTGGAAACAGTAAATGTATAAAAGGCATTCAGCATGAAGTTATAAATAAAGACAATAGAACAGGTCAGAAAACAAACGGGGACAGCAGAGGGCAGCAAGGACTAGCTCCCTTAAGGTTTACTATACTAATAGCAGGAGTGTTAGAAATAAGATAGATGAGCTAAGATTAATTGCAAGTGCAGGAAACATAGATATTATTGCTATAACAGAGACCTGGCTCAATCTGAAAGATAGAGAGATGCCATCTGAATGTCACATACAAGGCTATAAATTATTCCACACTGACAGGGTCAACAGGAAAGGTGGTGGAGTAGCGATGTATGTCAGAGACAATTTAAATTGTTGTGTTAGACAAGATATTAAATTAGAAGCGTCAGCCACTGAATCTGTTTGGTTACAGCTTCTCGAGGGCCGAGAAAAACTAATTTTGGGTGTGATTTACAGGGCCCCAAATCTTGATAGGGAGTGCAGTAAACTTCTATGGGACGAAATTCGTAAGGCATCTACATACGAAAATGTTGTGCTAATGGGAGATTTCAACTATAGACAGATTGACTGGAGCAATTTGACAGGAAATTTAGAGTCGGGTGACTTTCTTGAAACGATCCAGGATTGTTTTTTAAAACAGTTTGTGACAGAGCCAACTAGGGGAAATAACCTCCTTGACTTGGTTCTTGCCAGTAGGGAAACACTAATTAATAATCTTGAGGTTAATGATGAGCTTGGGGAGAGTGATCACAAATCACTCAGTTTTAACATATCATGGAATTCCCCTAATAATGGCAATCAAGTCTCCGTCCTGACTTTCGCTTGGCTGATTTCATAGGACTGAAAAATTACTTAGGTGGGCTGAACTGGAATGACCTGACTAGGGGTCAGGTAGGTGGTGATGGTTGCCGATATGATGCTTTCCAGGGCAATAGTTCTAGCTGCTCAGTCAAATTATGTTCCAAATAGGGAAATCAGATCAAACAAAAATGATCCTAAATGGATGAACAATAGATTAAAATATCTGATTGGTCAAAAGAGAGGCATATATAGGCAAATCAAAAGAGGAGAGGGGCAATTAAGAAATCGATATATTCAGTTAAAGAGAGAAATAAAAAAGGGAATTAGAAAAGCAAAAAGAGATTATGAGGTTAAAGTTGCAAGAGAATCGAAGACTAACCCAAAAGGATTCTTTCAGGTATACAGAAGTAAGATCAGGACAAGATAGGCCCACTCAAAAGTTCCTCGGTCAGCTCACTGACAGTGAAAGGAAATGTGTAGAATTTTTAACACATACTTCCTCTCAGTTTTTACACAGGAGGATACCAGTGATATTCCAGTAATGATAAATTATGTAGAACAGACGATAATAAACTGTGCACTATTAGGGTCACAAGTGACATGGTCCTTAGGCAAATAGATAAATTAAAACCTAACAAATCCCCAGGCCCTGATGAACTGTATGCAAGGGTTCTAAAGGAATGTAAAGAGGAGCTTAGCACACCTTTGGCTAATCTTTTCAACATATCACTACAAACTGGCATGGTGCCAGATAAGTGGAAAATGGCAATGTGATACCTATTTTCAAAACAGGTGACAGGTCCTTAGCTTCGAACTATAGACCAATAAGCCTAACCTCCATAGTGGGAAAATTTATGGAATCAATAATTGCCGAGGCAGTTCGTAGCCACCTTGAAAAGCATAAATTAATCAACGAATCTCAGCATGGTTTTACAAAGGGACGTTCCTGCCTTACGAATTTATTAACTTTTTCACTAAGGTATTTGAGGAGTAGATCATGGTAACGAATATGATATTGTGTATATGGACTTCAGTAAGGCTTTTGACAGGGTCCCACATCAGAGACTATTGAGGAAAATTAAAGCACATGGAATAGGAGGAGAAATTTTTTCCTGGATAGAGGCATGGTTGACAATAGGCAGCAGAGAGTTTGCATAAATGGGGAGAAATCAGAGTGGGGAAGCGTCACGAGCGGTGTTCCACAGGGTCAGTGTTGGGCCCCCTGCTGTTCACAATCTACAATAAACGACATAGATGAGGGCATAAAGAGCGACATCGGCAAGTTTGCCGATGACACCAAAATAGGCCGTCGAATTCATTCTGACGAGGACATTCGAGCACTCCAGGAAGATTTGAATAGACTGATGCAGTGGTCGGAGAAGTGGCAGATGCAGTTTATATAGACAAATGCAAAGTTCTAAATGTTGGACAGGACAATAACCATGCCACATTTTAAACTAAATAATGTAGATCTTAATATTACGGATTGCGAAAAGATTTAGGAGTTCTGGTTAGCAGTAATCTGAAACCAAGACAACAGTGCATAAGTGTTCGCAATAAAGCTAATAGAATCCTTGGCTTCATATCAAGAAGCATAAATAATAGGAGTCCTCAGGTTGTTCTTCAACTCTATACATCCTTGGTTAGGCCTCATTTAGATTATGCTGCACAGTTTTGGTCACCGTATTACAGAATGGATATAAATTCTCTGGAAAATGTACAAAGGAGGATGACAAAGATGATCCCATGTATCAGAAACCTTCCCTATGAGGATAGACTAAGGGCCTGAAACTGCACTCTCTAGAAAGACGAGAATTAGGGGGGATATGATTGAGGTTATAAGTGGAAGACAGGAATAAATAAAGGGATGTAAATAGTGTGCTGATAATATCTAGCCTAGACAGGACTCGCAGCAATGGTTTTAAGTTGGAAAAATTCAGATTCAGGAGGGATATAGGAAAGTACTGGTTTGGTAATAGAGTTTGTGGATGAGTGGAACAAACTCCCAAGTACCGTTATAGAGGCCAGAACGTTGTGTAGCTTTAAAAATAGGTTGGATAAATACATGAGTAGATGTGGGTGGGTGTGAGTTAGACCTGATAGCTTGTGCTAACGGGTCGGTTGCCGTGTTCCTCCCTTGAGTCAATGTGACCTGACCTGACTAGGTTGGGTGCATTGGCTTAAGCCGGTAGGGACTTGGACCTGCCTCGCATGGGCCAGTAGGCCTTCTGCAGTGTTCCTTCGTTCTTATGTTCTTATGTCCTTCATACATCACTGGCACCTCAGTAACACAAGTTACGCCTCGTGCATCCACCTCCTAGTATCCAAAGACTATTTTTAAATAATTAATCAAGTGTACCCAAAGAATTACTGGAATGTTATTTTCAATTAATATTTCTTGCATAGAGAAATAGAACTCATGTACGGTACGTGAATGTCCTTATCTCATAGACGTTTCGCCCGCCATTGGTTTTCTTAATCCGATGCGGAGATTACTAGAGATGGTGGAAGACATGATGAGGTAGTTTGAGGTGATTAGTCCCTCAGTCTAGGTGAAACACTTGGTCAGTCCCTCAGTCTAGATGAAACACTT
The DNA here is from genome assembly GCF_026875155.1 of Cherax quadricarinatus. Lineage (NCBI taxonomy): Eukaryota > Metazoa > Arthropoda > Malacostraca > Decapoda > Parastacidae > Cherax > Cherax quadricarinatus. The sequence continues at coordinate 5,743,893 of NC_069401.1, forward strand.
GGTCAGTCCCTCAGTCTAGATGAAACACTTGGGCAGTCCCTCAGTCTAGATAAGACGGTGTTCAGTCCCTCAGTCTAGATAAGACGGTGTTCAGTCCCTCAGTCTAGATAAGACGGTGTTCAATCCCTCAGTCTAGATAAGACGGTGTTCAATCCCTCAGTCTAGATAAGACGGTGTTCAATCCCTCAGTCTAGATAAGACGGTGTTCAGTCCCTCAGTCTAGATAAGACGGTGTTCAATCCCTCAGTCTAGATAAGACGGTGTTCAATCCCTCAGTCTAGATAAGACGGTGTTCAGTCCCTCAGTCTAGATAAGACGGTGTTCAATCCCTCAGTCTAGATAAGACGGTGTTCAATCCCTCAGTCTAGATAAGACGGTGTTCAGTCCCTCAGTCTAGATAAGACGGTGTTCAATCCCTCAGTCTAGATAAGACGGTGTTCAATCCCTCAGTCTAGATAAGACGGTGGTCAGTCCCTCAGTCTAGATAAGACGGTGGTCAGTCCCTCAGTCTAGATAAGACTGTGGTCAGTCCCTCAGTCTAGATAAGACGGTGGTCAGTCCCTCAGTCTAGATAAGACGGTGGTCAGTCCCTCAGTCTAGAGAAGATGGTGTTCAGTCTCTCAGTCTAGATAAGACGGTGTTCAGTCTCTCAGTCTAGATAAGACGGTGTTCAGTCTCTCAGTCTAGATAAGACGGTGTTCACTCTCTCAGTCTAGGTAAGACGGTGTTCAGTCTCTCAGTCTAGATAAGATGGTGTTCAACTCTCAGTCTAGATAAGATGGTGTTCAGTCTCTCAGTCTAGATAAGACGGTGGTCAGTCTCTCAGTCTAGATAAGATGGTGTTCAGTCTCTCAGTCTAGATAAGACGGTGGTCAGTCTCTCAGTCTAGAGAAGATGGTGTTCAGTCTCTCAGTCTAGATAAGACGGTGTTCAGTCTCTCAGTCTAGATAAGACGGTGTTCAGTCTCTCAGTCTAGATAAGACGGTGTTCACTCTCTCAGTCTAGATAAGACGGTGTTCAGTCTCTCAGTCTAGATAAGACGGTGTTCAGTCTCTCAGTCTAGAAAAAATGGTGTTCAGCCCTTCAGTCTAGATAAATGGTGTTCAGTCTCTCATCTAGAAAAAATTTGGTGTTCATCTCCGTCTAGATAAGACGTTGTTCAGTCTCTCAGTCTAGATAAAATGGTGTTCATTTCTCTCAGTCTAATAAGACGGTGTTCAGTCTCTCAGTCTATATAAGACGGTGTTCAGTCCCTCAGTCTAGATAAGACGATGTTCAGTCTCTCAGTCTAGATAAGATGGTGTTCAGTCTCTCAGTCTAGATAAGACGGTGTTCAGCCTCTCAGTCTAGATAAGACGGTGTTCACTCTCTCAGTCTAGATAAGACGATGTTCAGTCTCTCAGACTAGATAATATGGTGTTCAGTCTCTCAGTCTAGATAAGACGGTGTTCAGTCCCTCAGTCTAGATAAGACGATGTTCAGTCTCTCAGACTAGATAATATGGTGTTCAGTCTCTCAGTCTAGATAAGACGGTGTTCAGTCCCTTCAGTCTAGATAAGACGGTGCTCAGTCTCTCACTCTAGATAAGACGGTGTTCAGTCTCTCAATCTAGATAAGACGGTGTTCAGTCTCTCAGCCTAGATAAGACGGTGTTCAGTCTCTCAGTCTAGTTAAGACGGTGTTCAGTCCCTCAGTCTAGATAAGATGGTGTTCAGTCTCTCAGTTTAGATAAGACCGTGCTCAGTCTCTCACTCTAGATAACACGGTGTTCAGTCTCTCAGTCTAGATAAGACGGTCGTCAATCCATCACTCTAGATAAGAAGGTGCTCAGTCTCTCAGTCTAGATAAGTTTGGTGCTCAGTCTCTCACTCTAGATAAGAGGGTTTGTTCACCCTCTCAGTCTAGATAAGACGGTGTTCAGTCTTTTTCAGTCTAAATAAGACGGTGTTCAGTTTCTCAGTCTAGATAAGACGGTGTTCGGCCCTCTCAGTCTAGATAAGACGGTGTCGGCCTCTCAGTCTAGATAAGACGGTGTTCAGCCCTCTCAGTCTAAATAAGACGGTGTTCAGCCCCTCAGTCTTGATAAGACGGTGTTCAGCCCTATCAGACTAGATAAGATGGTGTTCAGTCTCTCAGTCTAGATAAGACGGTGTTCAGTCCCTTCAGTCTAGATAAGACGGCGCTCAGTCTCTCACTCTAGATAAGACGGTGTTCAGTCTCTCAGTCTAGATAAGACGGTGTTTCAGTCTCTCAGTCTAAATAAGACGTGTGTCAGCTCCTCGTCTTGATAAGACGGTGTTCGTCTATAAAATAGAAAAATGGTGTTCAGTCTCTCAGTCTAGAAAAGAGGGTGTTCAGTCCCTTCAGTCTAGATAAAAACGGCGCTCAGTCTCTCACTCTGATAAGACGGTGTTCAGTCTCTCAGTCTAAATAGACGGGGGTTTCAGCTCCTCAGTCAAGATAAGACGTGTGTTCAGTCTTTCAGACTAGATAAGAGGGCGTTCAGTCTCTCAATCTAGATAAGAGGGTTTTTCAGTCCCTTCAGTCTAGATAAGAACGGTGTTCACTCTGTCAGTCTAAATAAGACGGTGTTCAGTCTCTCAGTCTAGATAAGATGTGTTCAGTCTCTCAGTCTAGATAAGACGGTGTTCAGTCTCTCAGTCTAGATAAGACGGTGTTCAGTCTCTCACTCTAGATAAGACGGTGTTCAGTCTCTCAGTCTAGATAAGATGGTGTTCAGTCCCTCAGTCTAGATAAGGCGGTGTTCAGTCCCTTCAGTCTAGATAAGACGATGTTCAGTCTCTCAGTCTAGATAAGACGGTGTTCAGTCTCTCACTCTAGATAAGACAGTGCTCAGTCTCTCAGTCTAGATAAGATGGTGTTCAGTCCCTTCAGTCTAGATAAGACGGTGTTCAGTCTCTCAGTCAAGATAAGATGGTGTTCAGTCCCTTCAGTCTGGATAAGACGGTGTTCAGTCTCTCAGCCTAGATAAAATGGTGTTCAGTCTCTCACTCTAGATAAGACGGTGTTCAGTCTCTCAGTCTAGATAAGATGGTGTTCAGTTCCTTCAGTCTATATAAAACGGTGTTCAGTCTCTCAGTCTAGATAAGACGGTGTTCAGTCTCTCAGTCTAGATAAGACGGTGTTCAGTCTCTCAGTCTAGATAAGACGGTGTTCAGTTCCTTCAGTCTAGATAAAACGGTGTTCAGTCTCAGTCTAAATAAGACGGTGTTCAGTCTCTCAGTCAAGATAAGATGGTGTTCAGTCCCTTCAGTCTGGATAAGACGGTGTTCAGTCTCTCAGCCTAGATAAAATGGTGTTCAGTCTCTCACTCTAGATAAGACGGTGTTCAGTCTCTCAGTCTAGATAAGATGGTGTTCAGTTCCTTCAGTCTAGATAAAACGGTGTTCAGTCTCTCAGTCTAGATAAGACGGTGTTCAGTCTCTCAGTCTAGATAAGACGGTGTTCAGTCTCTCAGTCTAGATAAGAGGGTGTTCAGTCTCTCAGTCTAAATAAGACGGTGTTCAGTCTCTCAGTCTAGATAAGACGGTGTTTAGTCTCTCAGTCTAAATAAGACGGTGTTCAGTCTCTCAGTATCGTTCACATGTCTTGTTCACCTACTTGTTGGATTTGTACCCACTAAATCGTTACAACAGAAGCTTGCAAAAACCCCACGTAGGAGCTGTGAATCGACCCCTGCAACCACAATTAGGTGAGTACATGATGCAGGTGTCATGGGCATCGTGTGCACCCGTCATCATGGGCATCGTGTGCACCCACCATCATGGGCATCGTGTGCACCCACAACCAAAGGTGCACAATGGGGTGCCCTGATAGATAAAACTTATCTATTTCCTCATGCACCCCAATGGGTAACTCAACCCATTGGTGTGCATGAGGGAGCTGGCTTAATCCCGGTGAGGGAGGTTGATCCATGGAATTAGATCAAGCTTCTCTTTGTGAGGATCGAACCGGGTTGCCTTCCATTCCATTAGATGCTACATCACACATACTGGTTGAACACTTCCCCATCAATGAATAATAGAAACAATAATAATTATAATAATAATAATAATAATTATATAATAATGATGATCATGATCATGATGACATTTTTATTTTATTATTATTATTATTTTTTATTATTATTATTATTATTATTTTATTATTATTTTTGTTATTATTATTATCATTATTATTATTATTATTATTATTATTATTATTATTATTATATTATTGTTTATTATTATTATTATTATATTATTATTATTATTTTTAAATTTTTTATTATTATTATTATTATTATACTAACCCAGTGACCTTGTTACTCACCAAATTTGTAGTTGCAGGGTCGATTCATAGCTCATGGCCCCGCTCTCATGGCCTTTACTAGGTCACTCTCTCCAAGCTCCATGAGCTTTTTTCATACCTCTTCTTAAAAGCTATCTAGGGATCCTGCCTCCACTACATCACTTTCCAGACTATTCCACTTCCTGACTACTCTATGACTGAAGAAGTGTTTCCTAACATCTCTGTGTTCGTCCGAGTCTTTAACTTCCAATTGTCACCCTATGTTGCTGTGTCCATCTCTGGAACATCCTGTCTGTCCACCTTTGTCGATTCCTCTCAGTATTTTATATGTCGTTATCATATCCTCCCTATCTCCCCTATCATCTAGTGTCGTCAAGTTGATTTTCCCTAACCTCTCCTCATAGGACATTCTCCTTAGCTACGGGGCTAGTCTCGTTGCAAACCTTTGCACTTTCTCTAATTTCCTGACGTGCTTGGCCAGATGTGGGTTCCAAACTGAAGCTGCATACTCTTAAGAACATAAGAAAGAAGGAACACTACAGCAGGCCTACTGGCCCATACGAGGCAGGTCCAAGTCTCCTACCGGCTTAAGCCAATGCCCCAACCTAGTCAGGTCAGGTCACATTCACTTAAGGAAGGAACACGGCAACTGACCTAGTAGCACAAGCTAGTCAGGTCCAACTCACACCCACCCACACCCACTCATGTATTTATCTAACCTATTTTAAAACTACACAATGTTTCAGCTCAATAACTGTAACTTGGGAGTTTGTTTCCACTCATCCCCAACTCTATTACCAAAAACCCGTGCTTTCCTATATCCTTCCTGAATCTGAATTTTCCATCTTAAAACCATTGCTACGAGTCCTGTCTAGGCTAGATATTTTCAGCACGTTATTTACATCCCCTTTATTTATTCCTGTCTTCCATTTTTACACCTCAGTCATATCCCCCCTAATTCTACGCCTTTCTAGAGAGTGAGATTTAGGCTCCTCAGTCTATCCTCATAGGGAAGATTTCTGATACATGGGGTCAACTTTGTCATCCTCCATTTTATCAGAAATCCAATATGGTCTGACGTGAACGGTGTACAGAGTTCTAAACGATTCTTTACTGAGAGTCGGAATGCTATTCTGAGGTTGCTAGGCGCCCATTTTGCTCCAGCAGTTATTTGGTTGATGGGCGCCGCAGATGTGCTGGATATTTTTACTCACCCCAAGATCCTTTCCCCTTTAGTAGGTTTGGAGGCTCTGGCCCCCTAGACTGTACTCTGTATGCGGTTTTCTTTGCCCTTCCCCAATCTTCATGACTTTGCACTTGGTGGGGTTGAACTCCAGGAGCCAGTTTCTTGACCAGGCCTGCAGCCTGTCCAGAGCCCCTTTTGTCCTGCCTGGTTTCCCGCCCGAATGAATTCTCCTCATTAACTTCACATCGTTTCCAAACAGGGGCACTTCTGAATCTATTCCTTCCGTCATGTCATTCACATATACCAGAAACAGCAGCAATCCTAGGACTGACTCTTGTGGAACCCCGCTCGACTACAGGCGCCCACACTGACACCTCGTCAGATGCTTTCCCGTCAGGTATTCTCTGATCCATTGCAGCACCTTCCCTGTTATCCCTGCCTGGTCCTTCAGCTTTTGCACTAATCTCTTGCGTGGAACTGTCAAAAGCCTTTTTACAGTCCAAGTGTGTGTGTGTGTGTGTGTGTGTATGTGTGTGTGTGGGTGTGTGGTGTGTGTGTGTGTGTGTGTGTGTGTGTGTGTGTGTGTGTGTGTGTGTGTGTGTGTGTGTGTGTGTGTGTGTGCGTGTGTGTGTGTGATTACGTTTTAAGAGGAGAGTGAAGCAGAGTGGAATACATAGAAAGGAGAGCAGAAAATTAGAATACTGAAAAAAACAGGAAGAGGTAAGATACAAGTTAGATTAGGTAAGGTTCGTCAGGAAACAAGACAAGTGTTTCCTGACGCGGGTCTTAGTTATATGATGACCCGCCGTTGGAGCTTTTGGTCATCTGACCGAGGCCTTCCACTGGCTTACCGGTCCACCCCCTTTTAAAAATTATTATCATAGTTATAACCATTTCTTAGGATACGGGTATGATCATTCTTCCAAAATAAAACAGAACTAACAAGAATGATAATTACTCACAGTAATGAAGAATAATAATTATTCACTCACGAATGAAGAATGATACCTTCTTACTAAGGAATTAAGAATGACAGTTTCTCACTCGGGAATACAGAGAAGTCACTACAGGATGGGAAACAAGTACAAAGATGTCCCCATGGTTTAATACTTTACTTGCTGCGACTAAAACAAAAAAAAATGGGAAAGAGAACACAGAAAAAAATATATAGACTAAGAGGGATGGAAACTAAATGAGAACTGATAAGGAAAATGATAGTTTAAAATCCAATGAGAAGCAGGAAAGGAGAATGAGAATGACGAAGTGAAGTTTTTAACTCCATTCCCCAGACCATTACACAATCCCTTGAGTGAGAAACTAACGGTAAATGTAAACAGAAGGAAGGTAAGAAAAACACGAGAACTCAATAGATAATTCCAAGAATTATTAAAAAATTACAAGAATTAGTAACACATTCCTAGAATTAGTAAAAAATTTAATTAGTAAAAAAATTTCCCAAAATTATTCAGACTAGAAATAACCCATTTGATTGGAGACGATGGAGGAGGAGAAGTCTTGACGCACTGTTAAGACGTGAGAAGACGTAAAAGAACTGGACGCATCGAGGATAGTGGAACCAGACCAAATGTCACTCTGGGAAGATATGGTATGTAGACCACGAACCACGTTCTTCTGTGAATCATTAAGGCGGATGGCCGTAAACAGCTGGGAAAAATGCAAAAGTAGCGCTGATCTTCAAGAAAAACTGCAAAAGCAGCACCAATCTTTTGGGAAAACTGCAAAAGTAACATTGATCTTCAAGGAAAACTAAAAGTAGCGCTGATTAGCACTGATTTTCAAGGAAAACTGCAAAGTAGTGATGAGCCAGAAGGGAAACTGCAAAAGTAGCGGTGATCTTCAAGGATAGCTGAAAGGGGTAGCGCTGAGCTTCAAGGAAAACTGCAAAAGTAGCACTTACTTTAAGGGGAAAAATGTAAAAGTTGCGCTGATCTTCAAGGAAACCTGCAAAAGTACGGTGATCTCCAGACAATAGCAAGAAAATAAGAGACGCTGCGTGGGATGAATTCTTGGTGAAAAAATGAGGTACGGGCAGGAAAGAGAAGAAGGAGCAGACTGTAGATTACTAGACTGTTGAAGAGGCTCATCTGACACGGCCCCTCAGTTGGCGAATCGACACGGTCCTTCAAGTGGCGCACCTAACACGGCCCCTCCAGTGGTGCATCTGACGGTTCCTCAAGTGGTGCAACTGACACGGCCCATCAAGAGGCGCATTTGACGGTTCCTCAAGTGGTGTATGTGACGGTTCCTCAAGTGGTGCAACTGACACGGCCCCGCCAGTGCCGCATATAACACGGCCCCTCAAGTAGAAACTAATCTGCAGCGTAACAATGTAAACTCAAGTGACTGGAAGGGAACTAATACATAAGAAATACCACCCAAAACGTTTACAACAAGTGATAGACTTACTCTTAAGTGAGAAGGAACCAGGAAGGAGAGAAGCAACAGATGAAATACCTCAAAGTTTAGTCTTTAACTCGTATTGTCTCTGATAAGTGTAAATGATCTACTGGATGCAAGAACACCCTACTTGTTGGCGTTTGCAAATGACGTAAATAAATACAGAAATAGCTGCAGCATCCTTCGGGAAAAATGAAGCTATTTAGAGAGTTAATTCAGCAAGTGGCTGCTGGAATTCAGTAAATATAAGTACAAGATTATAAATGGTAAATCATACTAGCAAGTTGATGAGCAAGACACATGTGCAACATTAGGAATTCTGGTTATCTTGATTGTGGTTTCATCAGTCGAGTATAGATAATTATTGGGAATAAATGGTATAAAATACCGATGTTGTCAATAAAGGATCACATTATACTGCTTATGTGTTTATATTTCCATAGATAATTGTTGATGATTGAGTTGATGATTGATGATTAAGTTGATGATTGAGACACTTGTGCAGCACTTGGGTATCTTTATTGTGGTAACGTTTCGCCAGGCAATGGCTTCATAAGTCCAATACAGAAAAAATAGAGTGGAAGATGTGAAGTTTATGCAATCAGTCCTTCAGCCTGGATACGATATTTCCAGTCCATTATGTTAGTAAGACTTTTAGCAACACTGAACATTCGAGTTTCAATGTTTAACTATTTTATAGGGAATGAGGCAGCCTCAGCACCATTATATTTAAACGATCGTTCTAACTACAAAACAACCATTAAAGTATCAAGATTTACAAGTATGCAGACCTTCTCGCAGTCCTGAACATTGCATGCGTTCCAATTGGTAGTACACAACCACCCTTCCTTCTTCTTCATGGTCACTGGAACTACCCGGGCATAGCATGAACACGACCTGGGCACCAAATACATCCATAACAGCACCTGCACCAATGTCGAATTTTCCAGAGGGCAAAAGCCACTCAGTACGAGTACCAGAGTGCGAACCTCAGTGACTCGGTCCGGTAGGGCGAGTACCTGGACGACGACACAAATCCTAAAACGGAAGGACGAACCAGGAGAGTACGAGTGTTAGACCGAGTGAATACAAGGCCAACTATCTCGCCGAGAGTCCGACTTTAATGCGCAGAGAGTACGACTGACGAGCCTCGGTGAGTACAAGGTCAAGTCTCATAAGTAGAAGTGCTGTGACTACCAAGCAAAGCATGTTAACTCGCAGGCAGACGTGGTCCCCGACAACTGTCACAAGTAATGCGAGAGAACTATTCCACACAGCAACATTATCGGCAACATTCTCACGGAGAAGCACTTCCGTAGTGTTGACTGGCAAGGTAAAAAAGAGGGCATAGGTCAGGGACTCACATGCACAACAAATACGATTGGAAACCAAATGGTGAGAAAATGCGCTGAAGTGTTTGTAAATGTTAAGCATTAGCGTAATAATAAGGCTGGATTGTGTTTTGTTATGCTATGAGACAGATGGCAGAAATGAGGAAAGGAAGGGCTGGGGAAGGATAGACCAATGAGGGAAGACTGTGGATAGATGGAGAGACAGAAAGAGAGAAAAGGTAAGACAAGTTAAGTGGCCTGGCCACTTTGAGTGGGTTTTAAGGGGGTGGGTTGTGTCTCATCGTGACAAATGTGAGATTTAGTGTAAAATACAGATGAAAGTCTCTCTTCACATCCCATAGTTTGCTGGACTCAGAAATATGTACTGGGTGTCTCAGTCTCACACACACACACACAGGTGGAGGCTTGGCTTCCCTCAGAGCACCTGCAGGAGATGTGGTTCACTGAGTGTGTGCTCTTCAACGCACTCATCCCAATAATATTCGGTACGAGAAACAAAAGCTACCACCTAAGAGGTAATATTTTACCAGCTATTAGTTTAGCACATTTACCCAACATGTTTCCAACCACAACTCATTCCGACTTAACCAACATATCCATACAAAGTGAAATATATTTTTCAAAAATCTCAAGCAAACCAAATGTCAAAATAGAATTTAAATTTAATGAGAAAATTACTCCTGTTTTCACTCTCATTACAAATAATAATAATAATAATAATAATAATAATAATAATAATAATAATAATAATAATAATAATAATAATAATAATAATAATAATAATAAAGATATATTATTATTAATAATAATATTATTATCACCTGCAGCAACAGTATTATTTCGATAACTTAAAATAGGTTAATTATTTGAGATCAAAGACTTGGTTGACTACTGTGAATAGTCTTGCTTACTGGTGGGTCCCTGTGAGAGTCTCTCCCTGTAGCATGGTGGGTCCCTGTGAGAGTCTCTCCCTGTAGCATGGTGGGTCCCTGTGAGAGTCTCTCCCTGTAGCATGGTGGGTCCCTGTGAGAGTCTCTCCCTGTAGCATGGTGGGTCCCTGTGAGAGTCTCTCCCTGTAGCATGGTGGGTCCCTGTGAGAGTCTCTCCGTGTAGCATGGTCCCTACATAGTGATCAACACATATCTCTGACACCACCCACAGTCATTGCATCCTGGCACCACCCACAGTCATCATTACTTCTTGGCACCACCCACAATAATCATTACCTCCTGGCACCACCCACAGTCATCATTACTTCCTGGCACCACCCACAATCATCATTACCACCTGGCACCACCCACAGTCATTACATCCTGACACCACCCACAATAATCATTACATCCTGGCACCACCCACAATCATCATTACATCCTGGCACCACCCACAATCATCATTACATCCTGGCACCACCCACAATCATCATTACTTTCTGGCACCACCCACAGTCATTATTACTTCTTGGCACCACCCACAATCATCATTAGCTCCTGGCACCACCCACAGTCATCATTAGCTCCTGGCAGTACCCACAGTCATCATTACCTCCTGGCACCACCCACAATCATCATTACATCCTGGCACCACCCATAATCATTATTAGCTCCTGGCACCACCCAAAATCAACATTACTTTCTGGCACCACCCACAATCATCATTACCTCCTTCATTGAATCAATACTATTAAGCGAGGTGCTCAGCTGCCACGTATGATATATTATGCTACAAAATTAATCCATCATCTGGGTGATGGGATCAAACGCCCTGGAATATCTCGGTTGACAGGCTCGTTATGATGATTGACTGTCGTTCATGACAAGGTGTCTGACAAGGGGTCTGGCAAGGGCCACTTATCATTGTCTCCCATTGCCAATTGAGTCGTATCCTTAAATCGTAAACACTTATTATCCCATCCGAAGGTTAATTAAGCCCTCGGTCTATTAATTACGTGTACACAACAGGTTTTCTTGCGTATTGTGGTTCGTTGAGGCACCCACCAACGAGCCACGGAATTTGTTGAGCTGTAATGTTGTGCTGTATTGTGTTCTGCTGTGTTGTGCTATGCTGTTGTGTTGCGTTTTTGATGTGTTGTGGTCTGCTGTATTGTGTTCTCTTGTGTTGGGCTGTACTATGTTGTGGTATGCTGTGTTGAGTTGTCTTGTGATGTGCTGTGTTGTGCTGTGTTGTACTGTGCTGTGTTCTGCTGTGTTGTGTTGGGTTGTGTTGTGCTGCGCTCTCCTGTGTTGTGTTGAGCCACAGTGTTGTGTTGAGCCAGTGTTCTGTTGAGCCACAGTGTTGTGTTGAGCCACAGTGTTGTGTTGAGCCACAGTGTTGTGTTGAGCCACAGTGTTGTGTTGAGCCACAGTGTTGTGTTGAGCCACAGTGTTGTCCTCAGCCACAGTGTTGTGTTGAGACACAGTGTTGTGTTGAGCCACAGTGTTGTGTTGAGCCACAGTGTTGTGTTGAGCCACAGAATTGTGTTGAGCCACAGTGTTGTGTTGAGCCACAGTGTTGTGCTGAGCCACAGTGTTGTGTTGAGCCAGTGTTGTGTTGAGCCACAGTGTTGTGTTGAGCCACAGTGTTGAGTTGAGCCACAGTGTTGTGTTGAGCCACAGTGTTCTGTTGAGCTACAGTGTTGTGTTGAGCCACAGTGGTGTGTTGAGCCACAGTGTTGTGTTGAGCCACAGTGTTGTGTTGAGCTACAGTGTTGTGTTGAGCCACAGTGTTGTGCTGAGCCACAGTGTTGTGTTGAGCCACAGTGTTGTGTTGAGCCACAGTGTTGTGTTGAGCCACAGTGTTGTGTTGAGCCACAGTGTTGTCCTCAGCCACAGTGTTGTGTTGAGCCAGTGTTGTGTTGAGCCACAGTGTTGTGTTGAGCCACAGTGTTGTGTTGAGCTACAGTGTTGTGTTGAGCCAGTGTTGTGTTGAGCCACAGTGTTGTGATGAGCTACAGTGTTGTGTTGAGCTACAGTGTTGTGTTGAGCCACAGTGTTGTGTTGAGCTACAGTGTTGTGTTGAGCCACAGTGTTGTGTTGAGCCACAGTGTTGGTTGAGCTAACAGTGTTGTGTTGAGCCACAGTGTTGTGTTGAGCCACAGTGTTGTGTTGAGCCACAGTGTTGTGTTGAGCCACAGTGTTGTGTTGAGCCACAGTGTTGTGTTGAGCCACAGTGTTGTCCTCAGCCACAGTGTTGTGTTGAGCCAGTGTTGTGTTGAGCTACAGTGTTGTGCTGAGCCACAGTGTTGTGTTGAGCCACAGTGTTGTGTTGAGCCACAGTGTTGTGTTGAGCCAGTGTTGTGTTGAGCCACAGTGTTGTGTTGAGCCAGTGTTGTGTTGAGCCAGTGTTGTGTTAAGCTACAGTGTTGTGTTGAGCCAGTGTTGTGTTGAGCCAGTGTTGTGCTGAGCCACAGTGTTGTGTTAAGCCAGTGTTGTGTTGAGCCACAGTGTTGTGATGAGCTACAGTGTTGTGTTGAGCCACAGTGTTGTGGTGAGCTACAGTGTTGTGTTGAGCCACAGTGTTGCATTCAGCCACAGTGTTGTCCTCAGCCACAGTGTTGTGTTGAGCCACAGTGTTGTGTTGAGCCACAGTGTTGTGTTGAGCTACAGTGTTGTGTTGAGTCACAGTGTTGTGTTGAGCCACCGTGTTGTGTTGAGACACAGTTTTGTGTTGCGCTACAGTGTTGTGTTGAGCCACAGTGTTGTGTTGAGCCACAGTGTTGTGTTGAGCCACAGTGTTGTGTTGAGCCACAGTGTTGTCCTCAGCCACAGTGTTGTGTTGAGCCAGTGTTGTGTTGAGCTACAGTGTTGTGTTGAGCCACAGTGTTGTGTTGAGCTACAGTGTTGTGTTGAGCCAGTGTTGTGTTGAGCCACAGTGTTGTGATGAGCTACAGTGTTGTGTTGAGCTACAGTGTTGTGTTGAGCTACAGTGTTGTGCTGAGCCACAGTGTTGTGTTGAGCCACAGTGTTGTGTTGAGCTAAAAGTGTTGTGCTGAGCCACAGGTGTTGTGTTTAAACCACAGTGTTGTGTTTAGCCACAGTGTTTGTTTTAGCCAGTGTTGGTTGAGCCCATGTTTTGTTGAGCCAGTTTTTGTGCTGAGCCCGTGTTGTGTTAAGCTCGTGTTGTGTTTCAGCCAAGTTTGTTGAGCCCAGTTGTTGAGCCACATTTGTGTTTAAGCCCTGTTGTGTTGACCACAGTTTGTGATGACTACAGTGTTGTGTTGAGCAACAGTGTTGTTTGAGTACAATGTTGTGTTGAGCCACATGTTGTGTTGAGCCAGGTTGTGTTTGGGCCCCAATGGTGTTTTTGATCCACAGTGTTGTTTTGATACCACAATGTTGGTATGGGTTGAGCCACAATGTTGTTTGAGCCACAATGTTGTTGTTGAGCCACAGAGTTGATGTTAACTATAAACTTTATTAGTGTTACATTCCACTAACAATAAACTCACTATAGATACTCACACTAACAAATTATTTCTCTCGTTACAAGTTTCATTATTTCTTATTAGTTTCTTGGATCATATAAAGCCTAGAGAATGGTATTTAATGAAGCCTGATCCGTGGAAGGGGAAGGTAGCTCAAGTTCCCCAGGATCAAGAGCCCTTCATCAACACCAGGTTATCCTCTCATGAAAGGAATTATGACCACTGGAGGGACCATTCGCATCGCCACTGGTGAATCGTTCAGACGAACAAGAACATCTACACCATCCCATTAACGCTGTACCGTTAATCTCTCAGATGCTTTGATAACGAGACAAAAAAATTACCAATGAAAACAGATGAAGAAACAACAGTCTTACTGTATAATTACAACAAACAGTAATTAACGCAGTAGTCAAGAGACAATGATGTAGGAGTGATCGAAGGAGAGTAGAGGATTGGTCATAGCGGTACCTGGGTGCTAGTACAACGTTACATGTGATACAAGCTCCCTGGTGTGAGCAGTGTTGCTTTCTGATCCACTTTAAGCCAGTCTCTCAAGTTTGACCACATTCTCACCAGCTGATTATTGAAAAAAAAAACTGGTTAACAAAACACCATCCAAATGAGACAGATATACCTCTTTATCTCCCTTCGTCTGACACAGCGAGGGACATGTTGCGTCTGTTACAATAAAGGATATATATATATATATATTATATATATATATATATATATATATGCGAACAACCACTCTGAAGAATAGAGAATTCCAAGCGCTTCGTGACTATCACATTATACTATATATATATATATATATTATATATATATATATATATATTTTATATATATATTATATATATATATATATATATATATATATATATTAATAATACATATATATATATATATATTTTATATATATTATATATATATATATATATATATATATATATATATATTTATGTATGTATGTATGTATGTATGTATGTATGTATATGTATACACTTCCATATCTCTCCTGGTCTGTGCAGATGATTTTCAACTCCAAGAACTGGCTGACACGTGTATATTTATCGGTTCCTGGGCTGAGACAGAGTAACTCTGCCCTTCCCATGAACCAAGTCATTGAACAAAATACACTCAGAAATGATGCAGGATTTTCAATGAGTTTATTGTACGCGATATTATATTTTTTTCAGGTGTTAAGAAAGCCAGTTAGTTTAGAACGTTGCACTCAATACCTGCAGTAATACGGTGTTAGGAAAGGTATTCACTCATTACATGGGAGCCACGCGATCTCGGTAGTAGGCATTTACCAATTATCTGGAGACAAGAATAGTGGCTGGCAACTCTTGCAGAAAACAATGAGCAATGTGACGTTAGAAAAAGATTCATCACTCGAAACCCGAAGGTGCTAGAGGTCAGAGAAGGCTCTTGCTCAGCATTTCGAGCCACTGTTCGTTGGAGAAACCTCTCGGCGACCAGCCTGAGCCTCACGGTGTCGAAAGAAGATTCTCAGCGGCCATGATAAATTATAAGACACCAGGTAAGAGACTCGCTGAACACCGGGGTTCACAGGACCGGAAACACCAGTGGTTAAGCACACTGGCCTGCCAGTGTTAGGACTCACCTGTCATGGGTTCCGACCCCACTACCTGTTCTGTGTTTTGATAACACGGAATATCAGGAGAAAACAGACTTGCAGGGACGTTTGCTAACAGATAGTAGCCACAAGACTCTAAACAATCACCTAACCAATAGGGACATCAACAAGATTTACATGACTGGAAGCAACCAGACTTAGGTGAAGACTAACTCACCACTTGGGGAAACGCTCTTCCGTCATTTTAAGCAACAGGACGTTAGTATACATTCCCTCTTGTCCCTTGGGGTCAGAAGACAGCATAAAAATTGTTTACTGCAACTGGACTTCGGAGAAGTCCAGTTGCCAGGAGAAAAGCTCACTAACCAACTGTGACTCTACAGGAAGTCTGTGGATGTTACGGTCGTGGTAAATGTATTAAGAGACCTTCACCCTTTTCCCCATGCACCACCACCAACCCCAGACCACACAAACTGCATGGTGAAAACACTCATTCCTTCAGGTCCATCCCATTTATCCACAAATCCTCCAGCCTCTTCCCTACCCATACCATCATCCACCCCATACCCACACTCTCATCCACCCCCTACCTACACTCCATACCACGTTCGTTTCCCCATACCCCAAACTGCATATTTTATTTTTTATTTAACCAGACTCCCGTCTCCCTTGAAAAAAAAATTCTCTATATTACATACATTAGTAGTCTCATCTCTCATAAAAGACATTAGCTAACTCCCGTTACTTAATCCCTCTAGGAAAATTACCATAATCTGATCTTCGTGTCCTATCTTCATTTTCTACACTCCGACCTTCCAAAACTTTGATTTAAAATAATTAATGGTTACTCTATCATTACATAATTTAATAATTCACCCTTGTTATTCGATCCCTTCTGCTAAATACCTATAATTTAGATACCTATAATTTAAATACCGCACCGTACCTCAGTTTCCTAACTGGCCTGCTCGTTTAATTCTTTCGTCGCTTACATTAGTAGCGACACTTTCGTTAGACAAATTAATAATTTATCTTCGTTACCTAATTCCCTTTAATAATACAACATTATTTATATAACCGACCCTTCGTTGACTTTTCAAACTCTGACCGCCAGTAAAAATCCCGGTCCATTATAGATGAATTATCACATATTAGTGAGGTGTATTGACAAAGGACTGTAATAATGTTCTTGACCGCACTCATCCCCATAACTGGTTTATGAGTAACTTATATAACCCACGAGTCTGAAGGATGACACGTATTGCCCGCATATGTACTAGGAACACTTCCTGCAGAGCAAACCTCTATTATAGACGACGTTTCGCGGTGCTGAGTATCAAGTCATAGATTCACGAAGCTCTACACAGAGCGAAAAGTAGTGTCTTGCGGATGTTTGCTGACTGCGTTGCTGCACAACCCAGGCCTCTGTTCCCTGCCTTGTTCTTGTGAGTGTGAGACATGTTGGCTGCCTCGGCTGGTGGCTTCCCTACCTGCTGTATGCCTCTTGAGTGTTCCAGGAATCGTCGTCCCGGGGCTGGTCTTAGACCAGGCGGTGTACGTGATGGCCTGGACCCCAGTGGAGGAACTGAATCAAACAACTATTGGTACTATTTATACCTTTCGAATTATCCCCTGAATATTATTAAGTGTTTCTTTGCTTAATGTTTAATTATTAATGTTTATGGTTGGAATGTTATTAATGCTTATGGTTAAGAATATTGTTACCTATTCTTGTCTAAAACTGAGATAATGTTTTTAATCTCTGTTGAAATAACCCAGATTTTTCTCAGTATTGTTTTTTTGTCATTCTTATAATATTGCAAAGTAGGTTAACACTGAGTGAGCTGGCAAGGTGCCTGGCACCATCTTGCACTAACTACTTGCATAACAAACAATGGGAATAGTTACATTTTGGTCAGTTGCCAGGTGTAGACTTCCACACTCAAGCTCGTTCAGGAATTTCGGTTGGTGATTTTACTACTGCTAAGGAGGGACGTGAGTTTTGTGTTCACATTCTCACACTCAAACATCTTATAAAGTGTTAAACTTAACCTATGAGAGGGTCTTTTCTCATTCAGCGTATCCATAAAACGCTGCCACACTTTCATGTATACACTTCTTGATTTGTATCACTGTGCACTTACTGTGCACCTGTGAGAGGTGTCAGTGCTAGGTCATATGTGAACTTACTGAGTTCTGTTTTTGGTACATAGCCACTGTGGAGTAGATTGAGACTTTGTGTTTTCTTCAGTCAGTTGTGTGTGGACACACTGTGTGTTTACCTACAGTACACTATATTATATGTATTGGGATTGACCTTGGTTCATTTTAACTCTTGATAATCTTTGTTTATTTTTGTTTCTATGCATTCAACTCTAATTTCTGTATTGTCTGACCAACTTCTGCATGTCTGTACCAGGAATGAATGGAATTAGTCTTGATTACCTTCTCGGTGTCTACACTCTGTATTTCATGGAATTAGTCTTTAACTGGTCACAGACCGAGCCGTGGGAGCGTTGACCCCAGGAACTCTCTCCAGGTAAACTCCAGGTATCTGCACACACACAGACTTGGGGTCGTGTCTAGGTGGGATACACAGTCATACTTGTGTGGATCTTACGAAGTTTGGTATAATGTATCTTTTACACAATAAATCCAGTGTTGTTAAGGGATGGTGCAAGATGGATCCATTCTGTAAAGATACGTGCATTTTGTAATTTGTTTAATCAAATCCCTAGACTAGTTAACAGAAGTAAGATTATGGATTTAAAACCGTGAGAGGGTTTATCCTCAACAGACCTTGTTTTAGAAGCAGAGGCAAACACGCCTCACATCTAAGCGTACTTACCCTGCCCAACTTTTCACTGGTAGTGTTTTACGCAGTCTACCATACCTGGGGAAGAGGCCACTAGTCAGAACTACTGATCTACTGGTGAGTCGTTTTCACTCTTTATTACGCTCAACGAAGAGTAGAATCACTGTTTTCACGACACATGATGGAGGCAGTTTGTGTAGTGAGACAAACAACAACGCTGTGTGTTGTATGAACACGACAGATGGCGGTGTCTTGGTCAAGACACGACAAAACACGAGAGGTGGTACTGGTGGTTTGTCAGAACACGACAGAAGGCGGTGGTGGTGGTTTGTCAGCACAGTACAGGTGGTGGTAGCCGTGTCCAAAACAGACAGATGGTAGTAACTGTTCATTAATTAAGCGAAGTAAACCAGAGCGTCTTCATGTCAACGAGGAAAGGAACGAACAAGAAACTATAAGGTCTATCATCGCCGCTCAAAACACCCAGACGCTTTTATCACAAACATCACAGTGACATGACAGTTTGGTGTCGGCGCGCGAGGAATACCCCACCACCATCTACTTCGTTTTTACACACATAAACATGATAGTTTAAGGACCTTAAACCAGCCAGCTCCCATAATTTGCCGCTTCGCGTTCCGTTTTATCTCCAACCCGATAAAATGCCAGAACATTTCACTAAGCTAATAGTTAGCCAGGCGTTTATGATCAAGACTGATGCATAGTACAGGCTGGGGTGGTCAGCTGGGGTGGTCAGCTGGGGTGGTCAGCTGGGGTTGCTGGGGTTCAGCTGGGTGGTCAGGTGGATGGTCAGATGCAGCTAGGATGACCGGGCGACGTCACTTCTGTAAGTTTATTAGCCGTCACATAAACATAATGAATTTATATAATATATATATATATATATATATATATATATATATATATATATAATATATATATATATATATATATATATAATATATATATATATATAATATATATATCGTGCCGAATAGGCAGAACTTGCCATCTTGGCTTAAATAGCAACGTTCATCTTGCCATATAGGACAAGTGAAAATTGTGTATGCAATAATTTCGCCAAAATCATTCTGAACCTAACGAAAAAAATATATTTCACTGTGTTTGTTTAGTATTAAATTATTGTAAACAAATGTAAAATATATTTAGCTGGGTTAGGCTAAAATAAATTGTTCTTGTTATAATAAGGTTAGGTAAGTTTTCTATTCTTCTTTTGGTGCAAAATTAAAAATTTTAACATTGACATTAATGAACAAAAAATATCTTTAAACGTATAAGAGAAAATTTTAGAAAGGACTTAATTTTAAATGAGTTCTTGCTAATTGACCAGTTTTACCTATTCGGCACGACATATATATTGTCTTGTATTGTTTTCCTTCTCCGTTAGTTTTTTAGACCTTTGTGTTGGATAGGAATTTTAAAGAATGATAATTTCCAGAAAATAGCCGAAAATTAATTACTGAAGCCTATTATTATTATTATTATTATTATTATTATTATTATTATTATTTATTATTATTATATTAATTTTATTATTATTACTGAAGCCTATTATATATTATTATTATTATTAATATAATATTATATTAGTATTATTATAATATATATTATACTGAAGCCGGACCCTTTCTTATAATTTTTGCTACAACACGCTGCATCAAGTTTAATCTCACTTTTTCCTTATCTCTCTCAGTGTTCCTCAACATTAAGACCCTCCCGTTTCATCCATTAATACTAAACTTTCTCTATTCCACCTCCACCCCCTGATAATCCTTACCTTCAAACCCATCGTACATCCTCCTGCACTCCCACACACCCTATCATGTCTTCAACCTCAACACAGCAGAGACAATACCCATATACATCCCAACTCTCCTATCCTGGCAACTCCCACAGTATTAAACCCTTGCACTCCCAACACAATTATCATGAGCACTCCCACCGTATTACCTGGCACTTCCCACACTATTATCATGCACTCCCACAGATATTACCCTGGCACTCCACACTATTGTCATGGCACTCCCACCGTATTACCCGTGTCACTCCCACACTCTGTCATGCACTCCCACATTATTATAATGGGCACCTCCCACATTATTATTCAGGCACTCCCACACTTCCTAGTACTTCCTCTGGAGTTTGAATGGAAGAGTTCCGGGGGTCATCGCCCCCGCGGTCGCCGGTCAGTGCCCAGGCCCTCCTGGGGGAATCAGAGCCCTGATCAACAGGCTGTTACTGCTGCTGCAACGCAATCCAACGGTCATGTACCGGACTTTATGTGCATGTCCAGTCCAGTCTTGAAGTCTGCCAGGGGGTTTTTTTTTTCCCCCCCCCATTGGTAATCCCCCTTATGTACTGGAGCAGTTGAAAAGTCTCGGGCCCCTGACACTGTTATTGTAAGGTCTCTTAACGGCTAGTGACACCGCCTTGCTTTTCATTGGGTGGGATGTTGCAAACGTCGCTAATCTTTTTGCTTTCGTAGTGAGTTGATTTCGTGTGGCATGTTCGGTAACGAGTCCCCTCCTATGATATTCCAGTGTGTATAGATTCATGTATCCTCCCGCCTGCGTTCCAGGAGTACAGGTTCATGGAACCTCAAGCCAGCTCCCAGTAAATGAGGTGTTTTAATCTCCGTTATGCGTGCCGTGAAGGTTCTCTGTACATTTTCTAGGTCAGCAATTTCACCTGCCTTGAAAGGTGCTGTTAGTGGGCAGCAATATTCCAGCCTAGATATAGAACAATGACCAGTAGAGTGTCAATCATGGTGCTTGGCTCTCCCTATTTTTGAACGTTCTCATTAACCATGCGTTGTCATTTTTCTAGCAGATGCGATTGATACAATGTTATGGTCCTCACTTCTTTAATTTAATTGCTTCACAAAGCTCACTACTCATCTTCTCATCTTAAACCCAACACACCTCTCTCTCTCTCTCTCTCTCCTCTCTCTCCATCTCTCTCTTCTCTCTCTCTCTCTCTCTGTCTCCCCTTTCCTTCTAACCCACAACAACATTTGTTCATCCTACACAACCCACTCGCCTCCCTGACCAACCCACAACAACCCACTGACTGCTCACAGCAGTAATCCATATACAACTCTCTTCTCTATCCCTACACTTCCAAACCATCCCCTCCCACCGTCCTCCACCCTCCCTCCACACCACCCTCCCTCCCACCCCCCTCTCTGACACACACGTACTCACCCACATTCTTACCCATACACCCCATACATCCTCACCTGCGTCTAACCCACACACACAACCGATGCCCTTTTCCCTCTCCAAGTCCTCCTCCCCAGCCTCCCAACAAGCTCTCTCCCCATCTTCCAAAACCTCAAACAAGAGAGTTTTTTGGCAGTGGAACAAGAGCACCGTCCCACGATCCTGCACATCAATAGAAGTACCGACATCGCCAGCTTAATATTCCCTAACAAAGTGACCAACACTCCCACATGCACTCACCCCTCTCACCCATCTGACAGCCACATTATTAATACCCTCGAAAGGTGTGTCCCGGGCATCTGCTGTTTTACTTACAATGCCGAAACATTCCTCATATACCAGTGTCGTTCAGACTCCTGCTGTTTTTTTTTTTAAGAGATAATTGTTTCCCCCATTCTTCGAGTTATTTTCCTTTCAGTTTTCGACCTCTGAAAAAATGATAACATGACACACGAGATACCTTCACCGGAACATTAATTCCCTCCTTGTCAAGGGTAGCTGCAAAATGCCTCCCATTTTCCACCATTATATAATTATATTATATATGTATATATATATAAATATATATATATATAATATATATATATATATGTCGTGCCGAATATACCAGAACTGCGATCTTGGCTTAAAAAGCAACGCTCATCTTGCCATATAGGACAAGAGAAAATTTGTGTATGCAATAATTACGCCAAAATCATTCTAACCTAACGAAAAATATATTTCACTGTGTTTTGTTTAGTATTAAATTATTTTAGCCAATAAATCTAAAATATATTTAGTTGGGGTTAGGCTAAAATAAATTGTTCTTGTTATAATAAGTTAGTAATTTCTAAGATTCTTTTGGAGAAAACTAAATTTTTTTACATTAACATTATGAAAAAAATATATCTTTGTACGTATAGAGAAAATTTTAGAAAGGAACAATAATTTTAACTTATTTCTTGCTAATAGAAGCCATTTTACATATTCGGCACGACATAACATATATTATATATATAATTATATATATATAGTATATATATATATTATATATATAATATAATAGATATATATCTATATAGTATATATATATAATACAACTGAGAGTGTGTTACTAGGTCAGATTGAGCCTCAGTTTACGACACCAAAAAGAATACCTAATTACTTCATGAAGAATTCAGATTACAATTTGTTAAATGTTGTGTTGGTTAATGAAGGCAAATTAGGAGGTCCCTGAGATCTTACACAACGACTGTCCATCCATCGTGGGATGTTTGTGTCTGCTTTTTTGTCTCTCATGTAACTCATTTATATTCTTCACAATCGTCTCTCTCACCACATCTCTGTCTTCATTCCACTGTCTTTCTCTCTCTTCCACTACTTGTGTCCTCGTTGTTTTGCACTTGTTCCATGGCTGTCTTACATTGATCTTTGTCTCATTGTCTTGTTAGATAATGTTTTTCTCTCGCCTGTGTAACACTATGGTATTTGTTTTGCCAACAACATGCGTGTTTCCGCTACTTGGGTCTCTCGTTGTTATCTGACAGGAACACACAGGTGAATCCTCACTCTATGGGTGTTAGAAATACTTAAAAACACCGAAGGCAAGGTAATCAGTGACGCTGGAGGACGCAGGACACACACACCACACACACACTGACACACACACACACATCACACAGATACAACATATGCAACACGCGCGCGCGAAAGACAATGAGAGTCGTATCAGTAGAAGAGCGTTGGAGCACTGTAAGAAAGGGATGAATTTATACAGGATAACCAGCACGGTTTCAGGTAATGAAAATCCTGTGTCACATACCTACTGGAGTTTTTACAAGGTAACAGAACTAAGGACAGGAGAAAGAGAGATGGGCAAGACATGCATTTCTCTTGACTGTAAAAGGCTTTCCGACACAGTACCCGTCACAGAGAGATTAGTGCAAACGCTAGAGGATCAGCAGGAATTACCAGGAAAGGCACAGCCCCCCCCCCCTAATGGATCAGAAAATATCTGACTGGAAGGAAACGAGTGATGGTAACGATGACGAGGTCTCTTAATTGGCTTCCGTGACAATCGGATTCCACAAGATTCTCCAAAGGGCCAGCGTTTTGTTTCTGATATAGCTAAATGACATGACTGAGGGATAGATTCAGAGATCCCTGTTTGCAGAAGATGGTGAAGCATAATGTCGGGGATTTCAAACTTGCATGAGGATCAGGGGTATGAGAACAACAAAGAGATCTGGACAGGTCGCCTGGCCCTGGTCCAATAAATAGCTCCTGGATGTTTAAACCCCACAAGGGTAAAGTCATAAAGACTGGGAAGTCAAAGAAGACTGCAGATGAGTACAAGGCTGTGGCCAATCTGCAAACCTCACTATCAAAGAAAAGAATCTTGGGTGTGAAATCAATAACCGAAGCACATCGTGAAGGTGCACATCAACCGAATAACTGCTGCAGCCTATGGGCGCCTGACAATCTAATATTAGAGTTTTGATACCTGAGTAAAACTCCTTCAAGATTCTGCACTCCGTGTACATCAGCCATATTGGAGTATGAACACCAGTTTAGAACCCACACCTGGTCCATGCAAGTTAAGAAACTAGAGAAGTGAAGGGTTATCAACAAGACTATCCCAGAGCTAAGGGATATGTCCTGCCGAGGAATGTTAAGGAAATCAGCACCTTGACGAGACTACTGAAAGACAGGAGGATAGGTGGGACATGAAATAACTACAGATAAAATACTGAGAGGAATTGACAAGATGGATAGGACAGGAGTTTCTCAGAGATGGGTACACAACAATGGGTCACGGTAAGAAGCAGAAAAATCAAGATGAGTCAAAGGGATGTTAGGAAGTATTCTTCAGCCTTAGAGTTGTCAGAAAAAACAATCTGGATTGTGATGTAGGAGGAGGCAGGATCCAACCATAGCTCCCAGAAGAGGTAACGATAAGTCCTCATGGAGAAGGTAGAGTGGGACCTAGTATGACCAGCGCAAGAGGCGGGACCAGGAGCTGTGAATCGACCGCACTGCAACTACAAAAAGAGAGTACACGACGACACACCACCCACACACACTCCACACAACACACACACACACTACACACACACACACTCACAAAACACGCACACTAACACACACGCACACACCCCACCACACACACGCACACACTCACACAACAGCACACACACGCACACACCTCACACACACCACACACACATACACACACACACACACACACACACACAAAACACAGCACACACACACACATCACAAACACGCACTCACACACACACACACACACACACACTCACACACACACACACTACACACACCACACACACACACACACACGCACACACACACACACACCACACGACCACACTCACACACCAACACGCACACACACACACACACACACACACAGTGGACGCACACACACACACACACCCACACACACACACACACACACACACACCACACACCACGACAACACACAACTTCACACACACACACACACGCACACCACACACACACACACACACAACAACACACACACAACACAACACGACACACACACACAACACGCACACACACACAAACACACACACACCGTAGCTTGTAAAGACACACACACACACACACAACACACACACATGCACACACCCACACACACACACCACACACACACACACAGACAACATCACACACACACACACCACACAGTAAGGCTTACTCACCCTGTAACAACTTCATACAGTAATTAAACCAAGGCAGGCTCCTCAGGAAAATTAATGAATAGAAAAAGAAATAATAACAGACAAACATAAAACACGTTATTATATAGAAAATATAAAATATAAAACTCTTAAATATGAAATATTAATCCTATATAAAAGAAATGAAAAATTAAAACTATACATGATAACTGAATTCAGACTCTAATATAAAACTTGGTGCTGTGTTGGTGACACCACAGCTTGTTGTTGAAATCGAGCCCGTTGCTGATGTGTGGGGGGGGGGGGTCGCAGGTGTGTTGATGACAACCCACCGGACTCGTTCTTCACAGATTTTTCTAGCCGTCAATAATCCGTCCAGATACAGGAAGCAGTGTTTTCTCCATGCAATGATGAGGGGATATACCTGCTACTTGCATTACACATAACAGGTAAGTGGATAGAAAACAATTTAGGACATCTAGAACGTTGTCCGTCTCCTTCAATTCTACTCGTTGATAGATGGCAGTGAACCCTCTCTGACATTCAAGCTAGAAAGATAGACAGGTTACCCACAGCTTAATAAATCACTCTCCATGATAAGGTACAATACCTAATAAGATGTGGTGATTATATACAACAGTCAACCTAGAGCAAGACTGAACGGATCCTAAGTTTATTATTTGAGTCAAAAGTGAAGCTATCACCCAATGAAATCCACTTAGAATATCAGGCAGGCATGTACTTACAGTCGTGCTGGAAAAAAAGCATATTTGGGGGTTTTGAGTCTATGGATTACTTTTTGGACTAGAGTCCCCCACACGTCACCTTTCGGGGGGGGGGAAGAAGGAGGGGAAGGATACGGAGCTAGACGTGACCTACCTTACCAAGCAGCCGGCAATCAAACTATCAAACTTCGGGTGGGGAGTAATAGCGGAGCAGACTTACCTTACCTAACAAGTAGCCCGGCAATTGAAACTATTGTTTACTATATACTCCATCGCTACTCCTTATCTAATGAACTTTTCCTCACACTCCCCCATACCAAGACTATAGTCTTAGGAGTATAAAAATATTAGCGAGGTAAAGTTGCAAACAGTGGATCGCGTAAGGAACAAATCTTCTACTGACTGTCCACTACTTAACCAGTCAGAGAAATAATTGATGAACCATTGATATACACAAGATGGAACTAAAAGCCTGGATGCCAATGTCCACACTCAAGAGCGACTGTTGGTTCCCTTAAAAGTTTCTAGGTATATCAAAGGTTTGTTGGTCCATTTCCTAAAATGAATTCTTTCCCAGCAAATAAAATTTAAGTTTGAGATACCCCACACAAGGGCCTACACCTTTTCTATGGTGGAGTATCTCATTCTGCGAAAGGTGAGTTTCCAGCTTAGGAAGCTACAGGGAAGGGAGTACCCCACATGTTATTGTAGTAACAACTGGCACCTAAGCCAGTAATTGGAGGCATCAGTTCTCAACAAAATGTTTTAATATATCTGGAATCTTAAGTATAGGGTCTTTTCGAGAAGATAGTTTTAATCTCATTAAACTTTTATCCTCGAGCACGTTCGGAAAGTTCAGAGTTCCTTCACAGACTTTTAAGAAGTCTGATAAGAATAGCCTGTAAATCTAAGTTCCAGGAATAAACCGTGCATAAAATTTGCAAAACCAAAAGCTACGCATTAGCTTCTTGTTTTAGGAATTAAATTCTAAATAAAGCTTTGATCTTACTGGGAGAGGCTGCAAGAGTTTTATTAGAAAGTATCACAGTCCAAGATATCTAATCTTGTTATACGCCAAGGAAGCATGTTCTTGGCTTGGCAGTGAGGCCATTGTTACGTAACCTACGCAAACGATGTTAATGTTTGGATATGTTCGCCCCACGTGGATTCATTACCGTAAAATTGTATCAAAATAAAACTGAAACATTTGGCATATACCCAAGACCTTTTCTCATCATCTCAACGAGGTGTAGCACAGGCATTACCAACGAAGGGCATAGATTCTATACTGCATCAGACCCCTTGGTTGTAGAAAAATGTTGTACTGCTAGAAGAAGGCTCAACATTAACTAATGATATGGCTCGCAATATCAATCTCTGAAAAGAAGAAGCGTCATAAAATTTGTGTAATCGCATCTATTAAGGGCATCGCTCAGCATCCCACTCGATGTATAGCAATTACGTCCTCTGAGTCATAGCACGTCTATATGAATTATCCTCCATCTTAAACCATGACTACTGGTTGACAATAAGAGGCAGATACTGAAAGGTTCAATGATCTTAAGTTTTAATAAATTTGTCTACCTCTCGTCAAATGTATTCTAAGGTGAACTGTAACTGGTATACTTTTCGTTTATAGGATTGCCTCACTAAGTCCAATCTTATGGACTACCGTGAGGTAACACCTGGAATATCAGTAAAGACGTCTGAAAAGTT
Organism: Cherax quadricarinatus; assembly: GCF_026875155.1. Taxonomy (NCBI): domain Eukaryota; kingdom Metazoa; phylum Arthropoda; class Malacostraca; order Decapoda; family Parastacidae; genus Cherax; species Cherax quadricarinatus. Next base: position 5,771,385 of record NC_069401.1, read on the forward strand.
ACTCACACATTGAAGTAGTTCATGTCTCTTAACGGTCATCCAACGATTCATTAATATTAATGTTGGTTGCGCCGAGTGTCAAGAGTCCACCAAGTCAAGTAGTCTTCAAGCATAGTCTAAATTAGAGGTGTCAATTACACACACCTTACATTCTTCAGTTGTTTTATCAGTCGTGGGAAAAACTAAGTCAAGTTTTTTAGGCAGTTTAACCGAATTTCTTCGGTAATATTTCTTAAGGAAAGTGTATGATATGATAAAGCTTAGGTTTCCTCTTGAAATCTAAGAGGTAGTCAACTTTCCCGACAATTTTTAATCCTTATATGGACCCTTCCATGCTACTAATAATTTTATTTTGACTTGATAGGCAAAAGTATCCAGACGTCATCCCCTACATTAAAAACTTCTCATCTGACTTTTGAATCAAAATAGGTCTTTGTACGTGGACCAATGAAAGTGTAATGTTTTACGAAACTATGTCAAGAGGTCAAGGAGAAACTGGTAAGAAGACTGACCTCAGCATTTACCTCCTCATTAGTCTCCATAATTTCCATAGAAGGGATGTCAAATGGACCTCTGCCTGTCTACCATCGAGAAGTTCAAAAGGTGAAAACCCCAAAGATCACTGGAGAACCTTACCCTCATGCAAAACGAAAGCACAGGGTAGTTAACGAAGCACTCCTTTGGTTAAGGGATCAAAGGTTCTTAAAATGGACTTGAGAATGCGAAAGCTGGCGCTCAATCCTCCCATTAAAACAGCTGGGATGATAGGGTGTGGTGAAGAGAGGCTACACTTCCAGAATTTGGTAATATGATGTTGCATTAATCAGATGGGAATGTGTCCTGCACGCTGCAGACAAAATTTCTCTAGGATGCCCACTCTGAGAAGCATGTACAAAAAGTGCTTCAGCCCCCTCTGTAGTAGTTATGGTCTTAAAGGTACGGCTTCGGGAAACTTTCGAATGCATAATCAACTAATGTTTAAAAAATATCTATTGTCCCCCAGATGAAAGTGAGATATAGGACCAAACGGATGTCAATATGCTACCTATCATAAAGTACAGTAAAGACTGGCATTTGACCATAGGTACTGCTCGCCTTACCTCGTAGGATGACAGTGGCAAACTTGTACACGACTAACAATAGTTAGTGATAATCTGAGGACATATTTGGCCAAAAATAGGTTCCTAATTTTTTTAAGGGGTTTTACGATGCGGAAATGTTCCGCCCCTGGCAGGTATGAGCCATTTATAGACAGCCTCCTCTGCATTGAACTTGGAAAAACTAAGTATGGAATAGTCTATCTCATCTGAATTTAATTGAATACTGACTTGTACAAGATACACTTTTATATATTCCAAATTTTATATGAAAAGATTTTCCTTTGATTACTTATTTGTTTAGGCACAATAAACTAATTCTGAAGAGAAGGGCAATACGTGGTAACTGACAAAGAGTCCTCATATATCTAAAGCTTAAAGTCAGGGAAAATCAAAGTAATGGACAGTAGGAGAATCTGGCTTATAGGTCTGAGCCTAGTCATACCTTTGATGTATCGAGGTGATAATCTTCACTATTCATCTAAAACAAGTGAAAACCGGTGATCCTACTACCGCGCTGTCGAGAGTATCATCAAGATGGTTTTTCATCCCACATGAATCTCACGAGACTTGTCTCATCTGAGGCTTTCGATGGACTTCTCCGCTCAACAGAAAAGAGGATCCAGAAAACTTATGTCCACCTTATGGTGATGAAAGGTCAACCTTCAGAAGAATGAATGGCACATTTAACATTACTATTAGTAAGAGCAAGAAGATGATGGGAATCAGTACGCTTCAAACCAACCTGTGCACCTTAGACCTAATGTAACAACGATGGTAGGAAAAGTGTCCTGAACGGCCCAAGTAGTCTGAAAGTATAGCAAGAAAAGAGTTTGTCCTTAAGATTAGGTAACATCTTATCAGAAAAACTATACATGTGCATCCAGTGTCTCGTAACAATGGTAGATACATTATGTCCATTAACTGTTCCTGTACAGAATGGTTCGCTTGGTCGTACAGTCTTTAAAACACTTCCAACTGTTTTTGGACTCATCTTGTGAAGAACAATCTGGTACGTTAATGTCTCTTACACTCCACGACAAAATGACAAACAGAAAATATAAAGAGGACACTTTACTTTCCACTAGAGGCTTTGATTACTTAAGGTCTGATTTGAAACCCTTGCCCTTAGGGTTCGATCCCTTTATGACTTTATAGGAATTGCGAGCCTCAGCATACAATCAGCGGTCCTGCAGCAAGCTTCCTCAGCTTACTCAGTTACGTTCTCTAATGAAAGTTCTTACGTGTGGGAGAGCTGTCAGGAACTGGTCAGCAACCAGAAGTCTCTAAGAGATCCATAACTTGCGCTCATTTCCTGAAGCTCTCTATCCAAAAGTCGAACAACTTTTCGGCGTTAAAGTTCTGGCCAGGCTGTAAGTGGCTTACTTGAAATCTTTCCGTGTGTTGAATTAGTGATTTTTTTGATATGCTTTAAGATTCCTGCTTCAGTAGGATATAATACATATGATTATCCTGCGACAAAGTTGACGATAGATATTTAAGGCTGTAACCGAAAATAACATTCCTAACCTGTAGCCCAGGTGTCGCAGGACCATTCACGAGGGTAAGCGGTATTTTCGAACCTGATAAATGTAAAGATAGTTATGTCTTTCCCCTCTGTGGGAAGGAGGTCTAATCATATATATCTCAGTGTTGGGAATTTGTGCTCTGACTGCAACGTTGTTCCCATTACTCTCCGTTCCACTAATTGTTGTTGTGTAAAAGTTTCACTTTTTATTCTCTATTTCAATGGCGAGATTTTTTCGAGCTCGCGATCCTTTTCTCTCTCTCATAACTCATGTTCTCTATCCTTTGCTCTTTCCCTTTCCTCAAGTTCTCTTAATTTTAACTTGTTTCCTCACTTATCTTATCTTGTTCCTCAAGTATTATTAGGCTTGTTCCTCTCATGATCTCTAGCTCTTTACTCAACGAACAACAAGTCTATCACGCTCTTTTTTTGCTCTCTCCACTCTTTCTAAGTCCTTTCTGTGCTTTCTCTTTCAATTCTCTCATCTCTCCTTTTCTCCCTGTCTTTCCCTTCTAACGTCGCTCTTCTCTTCTCAATTTCTCTACTCTTTCAATCCCTTTCCTGGATCTTAGCCTAATGAAAGATTCTAAATATGTTCCCTGTTTATCCAAACTTACTTCCAGCGTTCAACCAAAACTTGGTATTTCCTCCATGCTTATGCAAGAAATTACTTAAACTATCAGGGGGAAAATGAAACGGGTCTCAAAGATACGGAGAGTTCAATTACTGCTCCGCTCAAACAGAAATAAACAGATGGTCGATCCCCTGCTTCAAATCAACAATATGTATTAATTGAAAACGAAGGTTCTAAGCCGGCCCGAGCAAACAGTAAGTAGAATGGGTCCCTTGACCATTTTCAATCATCTCCACCACAACAAATCAAGAGTGTCCTACGACAGTTTCCCCTTGATAAAATAAAGAGCTCAATGAACAAATTTTCACTGGAAAATCTCAGGTCCCTAGAGTCGAATCCTCCAAAGTGATTCAAGTCTCGAACAAAAAGGTGGCCAGAATTAAGATATTATATCCTCCTGACTTTGACTTACAATAAATTGAGACTATACCAATGCACCAAATCTTTTAAATACCTGTACTGTAGTCCTACCATAGAGAATGATTACTCATGGCTGTGGTAACCGTCTGTGTATGCGGCGTTGAAGTTTCCAAAGGGTAGATTCGAATGGAGTTGAATCTTGATTCAGTAGTTTGATCCTGGCAAGGTCGCGACTTGTTGAAGGCTTACTTCAGCCTTGGTAATACTCCTCTGGAATTTGTTACAGGGCTGAGAATCCTTCCACACCACACACACATCACACACACACACACACACACACACACCACACACAACACACAAACACACACACACACACACACACCACACACAGAAGGAAGGAATTATGAATTATGCTAAGGTCATAACAGCCTGCCAAGGAGGATCCAAGGAGTGAAAGGGAAGAACAGCTGGTTGCAGATGGATGAGGGATGATAGGACGAATGCTGAGGCACAACCATGCTATCAAGGAGCCACTGAAAAATTCAAGGGATGTGAAACTGAACCCACAGTACAGGCAGATCCGAAGTCACAGAGGTGATGGCAATGTGAGGAGGAAAGGGCCAAAATCATGTTTATCCCCTGGGCTTCAGGAGAGAGAGGAAGGAAAGAGACACGAAAGGCAGCCGGTAGAAAGAAAGGGATTGATAAAATAATCACGGATATAGTGAAGAAAGGACGATATGTAAATTTTACAGAGATTAGGCCTCGGTACTCGAAGGGAGAAACCGACAATCAACTGATTCTCAGGACGGAAACAGTGCGGAACAGGATCCTCCAGAGAAACCACGATTGAGCATACTCGGAAGAGTACAAGATGGTTGTTTCCTAGACAGTAGAACAAAATCCAACGACAGCAGCTGAGGAGATGGACAAAAAAGCGAAAGGACTAGGAAAAGACAAGGATGGAACCAGCAGAGGTCAGTCAGAGAGCCATTAACAGAACAGCAAGGGTAAGCACACAATGCCACAACTATTCTCAGAACCAATAAAACAAAACCTATCACACCATCCCACACACACTACAGTCCATACCACAGCTTCCACTCCAACTCCGAGCTATAGAATCCCACAGTATGCCACCAGTCTCCCACCCCCACATGCCCCCCAAACCACAGTGGTTGAAATGGAAACTGAAGGTATGGTACACAAACGCTGATGGAATAACAAATAAGTGGGAGGAGTGTCATGAAAGAGTCAAAGTAGCATCCACCGACGAACAGAGCTCTCTCAGAAACCAAGCTTACGGTATGATAACAGATGCCATCTTTCCAAGCGGGATACCAAATCCTGAGAAAGACAGAGGAAACCAGGTGAGGTGAGGAGTGGCATTTGCTGAGATCCAAAAGCCGCTGAATTTGTTGTAGCTAAGAGAGTGGAGACAGCGGAGAAGAAAGTGATTACATGCGTGAACGCTTCACTTTGAATGTCCCCCAAGGTGGAAATAGCAGTGATGTATAACCCAGCCGCAGAACAGCAGGAGGCCAAGTTGAAGATTGCGACACTTATCATCATATGGGGAATCTTTATTCAGAAACGTTTTCGCCACACAGTGTCTCAATCATTCCTCAATACAAATAGTAAGGCGTAAGGAGAGGAGAGTAAGAAGTAAACAGTCCCTCAGGCCAGGATCGAAGTGTACATGCCCCATCAATCTTGTTAGAATTGGTACAGCATATGGGGCCTTAGACTGCTCTATCTACTTAGGTGGGTGACTTGAAGTCAGAACGGAAGGCTGGATCATAGTGGTACCATCCACTAGTCGAAGAAGTAGGTCTTTGTCCCAAAGTTGAACAACGTTGAAAAATCTTAGTAAAGATCCCATGATGCTTCAGTGTGCTGACAGTTATGGTGATAATGTTGAAAAAACCGACAAGTTATGAAGATTTGAGACAACTTAAGCAGCATATTGGACTCCTTTATTCAGGAAAGTGGGGGGGGGGGGCGTTTCGCACACACATGGCTTCATCAGTCCATTACAAAGAGTAAGGCGTAAGGAGATGAGGAGTATGAGGACTGATTACCTCATACGCCTCCTCTCCTTACGCCTTACCTCTTGTATTGTGACTGATAAGCCACGTGTGGCGAAACGTTTCCTGAATAAAGATTCCCATATGCGCATAAGTGTCTCAATGTTCAACTTGTCGGTTTTTCAAACCATTCATCAACACACACACAGGAGGCCAATGGCAAGAGTACGGCGAGAGCAATAGAGCGATGGTTGACACACTGGCTAGAGTGGCCAGAAGAGCTCATTCATGCAGGGCAAAGCTCCTGATCAGGGTGACTTTAACCACAAGGAGATCTGATTGGGAGAACTTGGGACCCACATGGGGCAAGAACCTGGAGGGCTAATATGATGGAGGTGGTACTGGCAACCTCTGTACCAACACATAAGGACAACTACAAGAGAGAGAGGAGAGCAAGACCACAAGGCTGACTTAGTATACACCTTGAGTAGTGCAGATGTCGATGACATCACTATGAAAAGACTCCCTTGGGGCCAGTGACCATGTGGTTTTAAGCCCGAATCACAGTAGAGCTAGACAAGTGGAGGGAGAATGCAGGAAGGCCAGGACAAAGTGAAGCCAAACTAACAAGAAAGGGGACTACATAGGATGAGAACATCTGAACGGTGTTCAGTTGGACAGAGAACTGGCAGGGAACAGTTCATGAGATGAATGAATTATAAGCAACAAAAAGCAAGGAGGCTGAGAGAGGTTTGTTAACGCCAAGGGTAACAGGGAATGAATGAAAATAGCTAGATGAGCCCATGGGTTTTACCCTCAAAGGTGCAGGAGTCAAGAGACCAAGGTGCTAGGAATGGAAATTATGTGTAAGCAAAGGACTCAGGAGAATAAGAGAGCAGTCGTAGAGCCAGAAACGAATATGCACAGATAAGAAGGGAGGGCCCAAGAACAATAATGAAAAGACATAGCAGCGAAAGCCAAATCATGACCCAACTGTTGAAACAGCCACATCAGGAGGAAAACAACAGTCAAGGACCAGGTAATCAGCTAAGGAAGAAGGAGGAGAGACAACAAAAATGACCGTGAAGTATGTGAAGGAACTCAACAGAGATTCAAAGAAAGTGTTCACAACGGAGACAAAAGGGGCTGCCTGAAAGACGGAGAGTGGGGCACACCACCATTGCTGGACACAGTGCACAACAACCCGGAAGCAGTGAAGAGGCTTCTAGTTGCTATATACCTCACAGGCAAAGGGGCCAGATAACAATCTCCCCATGGGATATATGAGAGAGGGAGCAGAGGCGCTATGTGTACCCCTAACAACAAAATTCAATACATCAAACGTAAACAGGGAGATTGCTGAGCATGGAAGACAGCAAATGTATCCCAACTTTGAAAAAGGAACAGACATAAAGCATATAAACTACAGACCAGTGTCACTGACATGTAATAGGAATGCAAAATCATTGAGAAGATTATCAGAAAGAGTGTGGAAAACCTAGAAAGGAACGATCTCATCCAACAGCTGCCAACAAGGTATCAGGGACGGGAAATCCGTTGTCAGAACCTACTGGAGTTCTATGACAAGGAGACAGCAGTAATAACAAAGAGAGAAGGGTAGGTGGATTGCCTATTCTTGGACTGCAAGATGGCGTTTGGATTACAGTAACCACACAGACATTAGTGCAAAAACTGGAGGACCAAGCAGGGATAACAGGTAAGGCACTACAATGTATCAGGGAATACTTGTCAGGAAGACAGCACGAGTCATGGTACGTGGGGAGTGTCAGAGTGGGCACCTGTGACTCACGGGGTTCCCACAGGGGTCAAGTCCTAGGACCAGGGCTGTTCTGATTTGTGAACGACATGACGGAAGAATAGACTCTGAGTGTCCCTGTTTTGCAGATGACGTGAAGTTGATGAGAAGCATTCACTCTATCGAAGATCCAGCAGAACTACAAGGGATCTGGCCAGGCTGCAGACCGTGGTCCAGTACACAGTGGCATCCTAGGAGTTTCAATCCCACCAGTGCAAAGTCATGAAGATTGGGGAAGGGCAAAGAAGACGAGCAGACTGGGAGTACAGTCCTAGGATGCCAGAGACTACAACCTCACACAAGGAAAAAGAAACTTGGGGTGTAGTATAACACCAAGCACATCTCCTGAAGCGCACATCAACCAAATAACTGCTGCAGCATATGGGCGCCTAGCAAACCTCAGAACAGCATTCCGACAACTTAATACGGAATCATTCAGGACCCTGTACCCCGTTAATATATATTATATCTATATATATATTATATATATATATATATATATATAATAATATATACTTGCGAAGAGGCAGAACTTGCCATCTCTTAAATAGCAACGCTCTCTTGCCATATAGGACAAGTGAAAATGTGTGTATGCAATAATTTCGCTCAAAATCAATCTGAACCTAACGAAAAAAATTATATTTCACTAGTGTTTGTTTAAGTATTAAATTATTGTAAAACAAATGTAAAATATATTTAGCTGGGGTTAGGCTAAAATAAATTGTTCTTGAGTTTATAATAAGGTTAGGTAAGTTTTCTAAGATTCTTGTGGTGCAAAATTAAAAAATTTTAACATCGACATTAATGAACAAAAAATATCTTTAAACGTATAAGAGAAAATGATTAGAAGGACTTAATTTTAAATGAGTTCTTGCTAATTGACCAGTTTTTTACTATTCGCACGACACATATATTGTCTTGTATTGTTTTCCTGTCCTCCGTTAGTTTTTTATGAACCTTTGTGTTGATAGGAATTTTAAAGAATGATAATTTCCAGAAAATCGCCGAAAATTAATTACTGAAGCCTATTATTATATTATTATTATTATTATTATTATTATTATTATTTATTATTATTATATTAATTTTATTATTATTACTGAAGCCTATTATATATTATTATTATTATTAATATAATATTATATTAGTATTATTATAATATATATTATACTGAAGCCGGACCCTTTCTTATAATTTTTGCTACAACACGCTGCATCAAGTTTAATCTCACTTTTTCCTTATCTCTCTCAGTGTTCCTCAACATTAAGACCCTCCCGTTTCATCCATTAATACTAAACTTTCTCTATTCCACCTCCACCCCCTGATAATCCTTACCTTCAAACCCATCGTACATCCTCCTGCACTCCCACACACCCTATCATGTCTTCAACCTCAACACAGCAGAGACAATACCCATATACATCCCAACTCTCCTATCCTGGCAACTCCCACAGTATTAAACCCTTGCACTCCCAACACAATTATCATGAGCACTCCCACCGTATTACCTGGCACTTCCCACACTATTATCATGCACTCCCACAGATATTACCCTGGCACTCCACACTATTGTCATGGCACTCCCACCGTATTACCCGTGTCACTCCCACACTCTGTCATGCACTCCCACATTATTATAATGGGCACCTCCCACATTATTATTCAGGCACTCCCACACTTCCTAGTACTTCCTCTGGAGTTTGAATGGAAGAGTTCCGGGGGTCATCGCCCCCGCGGTCGCCGGTCAGTGCCCAGGCCCTCCTGGGGGAATCAGAGCCCTGATCAACAGGCTGTTACTGCTGCTGCAACGCAATCCAACGGTCATGTACCGGACTTTATGTGCATGTCCAGTCCAGTCTTGAAGTCTGCCAGGGGGTTTTTTTTTTCCCCCCCCCATTGGTAATCCCCCTTATGTACTGGAGCAGTTGAAAAGTCTCGGGCCCCTGACACTGTTATTGTAAGGTCTCTTAACGGCTAGTGACACCGCCTTGCTTTTCATTGGGTGGGATGTTGCAAACGTCGCTAATCTTTTTGCTTTCGTAGTGAGTTGATTTCGTGTGGCATGTTCGGTAACGAGTCCCCTCCTATGATATTCCAGTGTGTATAGATTCATGTATCCTCCCGCCTGCGTTCCAGGAGTACAGGTTCATGGAACCTCAAGCCAGCTCCCAGTAAATGAGGTGTTTTAATCTCCGTTATGCTTGCCGTGAAGGTTCTTTGTACATTTTCTAGGTCAGCAATTTCACCTGCCTGAAAGGGTCTGTTAGTGGGCAGCAATATTCCAGCCTAGATATAGAACAATGACCAGTAGAGTGTCAATCATGGTGCTTGGCTCTCCCTATTTTTGAACGTTCTCATTAACCATGCGTTGTCATTTTTCTAGCAGATGCGATAGATACATGTTAATGGTCCTCACTTCTTTAATTTAATTGCTTCACAAAGCCACTACTCATCTTCTCATCTTAAACCCAACACACCTCTCTCTCTCTCTCTCTCTCCTCTCTCTCCATCTCTCTCTTCTCTCTCTCTCTCTCTCTGTCTCCCCTTTCCTTCTAACCCACAACAACATTTGTTCATCCTACACAACCCACTCGCCTCCCTGACCAACCCACAACAACCCACTGACTGCTCACAGCAGTAATCCATATACAACTCTCTTCTCTATCCCTACACTTCCAAACCATCCCCTCCCACCGTCCTCCACCCTCCCTCCACACCACCCTCCCTCCCACCCCCCTCTCTGACACACACGTACTCACCCACATTCTTACCCATACACCCCATACATCCTCACCTGCGTCTAACCCACACACACAACCGATGCCCTTTTCCCTCTCCAAGTCCTCCTCCCCAGCCTCCCAACAAGCTCTCTCCCCATCTTCCAAAACCTCAAACAAGAGAGTTTTTTGGCAGTGGAACAAGAGCACCGTCCCACGATCCTGCACATCAATAGAAGTACCGACATCGCCAGCTTAATATTCCCTAACAAAGTGACCAACACTCCCACATGCACTCACCCCTCTCACCCATCTGACAGCCACATTATTAATACCCTCGAAAGGTGTGTCCCGGGCATCTGCTGTTTTACTTACAATGCCGAAACATTCCTCATATACCAGTGTCGTTCAGACTCCTGCTGTTTTTTTTTTTAAGAGATAATTGTTTCCCCCATTCTTCGAGTTATTTTCCTTTCAGTTTTCGACCTCTGAAAAAATGATAACATGACACACGAGATACCTTCACCGGAACATTAATTCCCTCCTTGTCAAGGGTAGCTGCAAAATGCCTCCCATTTTCCACCATTATATAATTATATTATATATGTATATATATATAAATATATATATATATAATATATATATATATATGTCGTGCCGAATATACCAGAACTGCGATCTTGGCTTAAAAAGCAACGCTCATCTTGCCATATAGGACAAGAGAAAATTTGTGTATGCAATAATTACGCCAAAATCATTCTAACCTAACGAAAAATATATTTCACTGTGTTTTGTTTAGTATTAAATTATTTTAGCCAATAAATCTAAAATATATTTAGTTGGGGTTAGGCTAAAATAAATTGTTCTTGTTATAATAAGTTAGTAATTTCTAAGATTCTTTTGGAGAAAACTAAATTTTTTTACATTAACATTATGAAAAAAATATATCTTTGTACGTATAGAGAAAATTTTAGAAAGGAACAATAATTTTAACTTATTTCTTGCTAATAGAAGCCATTTTACATATTCGGCACGACATAACATATATTATATATATAATTATATATATATAGTATATATATATATTATATATATAATATAATAGATATATATCTATATAGTATATATATATAATACAACTGAGAGTGTGTTACTAGGTCAGATTGAGCCTCAGTTTACGACACCAAAAAGAATACCTAATTACTTCATGAAGAATTCAGATTACAATTTGTTAAATGTTGTGTTGGTTAATGAAGGCAAATTAGGAGGTCCCTGAGATCTTACACAACGACTGTCCATCCATCGTGGGATGTTTGTGTCTGCTTTTTTGTCTCTCATGTAACTCATTTATATTCTTCACAATCGTCTCTCTCACCACATCTCTGTCTTCATTCCACTGTCTTTCTCTCTCTTCCACTACTTGTGTCCTCGTTGTTTTGCACTTGTTCCATGGCTGTCTTACATTGATCTTTGTCTCATTGTCTTGTTAGATAATGTTTTTCTCTCGCCTGTGTAACACTATGGTATTTGTTTTGCCAACAACATGCGTGTTTCCGCTACTTGGGTCTCTCGTTGTTATCTGACAGGAACACACAGGTGAATCCTCACTCTATGGGTGTTAGAAATACTTAAAAACACCGAAGGCAAGGTAATCAGTGACGCTGGAGGACGCAGGACACACACACCACACACACACTGACACACACACACACATCACACAGATACAACATATGCAACACGCGCGCGCGAAAGACAATGAGAGTCGTATCAGTAGAAGAGCGTTGGAGCACTGTAAGAAAGGGATGAATTTATACAGGATAACCAGCACGGTTTCAGGTAATGAAAATCCTGTGTCACATACCTACTGGAGTTTTTACAAGGTAACAGAACTAAGGACAGGAGAAAGAGAGATGGGCAAGACATGCATTTCTCTTGACTGTAAAAGGCTTTCCGACACAGTACCCGTCACAGAGAGATTAGTGCAAACGCTAGAGGATCAGCAGGAATTACCAGGAAAGGCACAGCCCCCCCCCCCTAATGGATCAGAAAATATCTGACTGGAAGGAAACGAGTGATGGTAACGATGACGAGGTCTCTTAATTGGCTTCCGTGACAATCGGATTCCACAAGATTCTCCAAAGGGCCAGCGTTTTGTTTCTGATATAGCTAAATGACATGACTGAGGGATAGATTCAGAGATCCCTGTTTGCAGAAGATGGTGAAGCATAATGTCGGGGATTTCAAACTTGCATGAGGATCAGGGGTATGAGAACAACAAAGAGATCTGGACAGGTCGCCTGGCCCTGGTCCAATAAATAGCTCCTGGATGTTTAAACCCCACAAGGGTAAAGTCATAAAGACTGGGAAGTCAAAGAAGACTGCAGATGAGTACAAGGCTGTGGCCAATCTGCAAACCTCACTATCAAAGAAAAGAATCTTGGGTGTGAAATCAATAACCGAAGCACATCGTGAAGGTGCACATCAACCGAATAACTGCTGCAGCCTATGGGCGCCTGACAATCTAATATTAGAGTTTTGATACCTGAGTAAAACTCCTTCAAGATTCTGCACTCCGTGTACATCAGCCATATTGGAGTATGAACACCAGTTTAGAACCCACACCTGGTCCATGCAAGTTAAGAAACTAGAGAAGTGAAGGGTTATCAACAAGACTATCCCAGAGCTAAGGGATATGTCCTGCCGAGGAATGTTAAGGAAATCAGCACCTTGACGAGACTACTGAAAGACAGGAGGATAGGTGGGACATGAAATAACTACAGATAAAATACTGAGAGGAATTGACAAGATGGATAGGACAGGAGTTTCTCAGAGATGGGTACACAACAATGGGTCACGGTAAGAAGCAGAAAAATCAAGATGAGTCAAAGGGATGTTAGGAAGTATTCTTCAGCCTTAGAGTTGTCAGAAAAAACAATCTGGATTGTGATGTAGGAGGAGGCAGGATCCAACCATAGCTCCCAGAAGAGGTAACGATAAGTCCTCATGGAGAAGGTAGAGTGGGACCTAGTATGACCAGCGCAAGAGGCGGGACCAGGAGCTGTGAATCGACCGCACTGCAACTACAAAAAGAGAGTACACGACGACACACCACCCACACACACTCCACACAACACACACACACACTACACACACACACACTCACAAAACACGCACACTAACACACACGCACACACCCCACCACACACACGCACACACTCACACAACAGCACACACACGCACACACCTCACACACACCACACACACATACACACACACACACACACACACACACAAAACACAGCACACACACACACATCACAAACACGCACTCACACACACACACACACACACACACTCACACACACACACACTACACACACCACACACACACACACACACGCACACACACACACACACCACACGACCACACTCACACACCAACACGCACACACACACACACACACACACACAGTGGACGCACACACACACACACACCCACACACACACACACACACACACACACCACACACCACGACAACACACAACTTCACACACACACACACACGCACACCACACACACACACACACACAACAACACACACACAACACAACACGACACACACACACAACACGCACACACACACAAACACACACACACCGTAGCTTGTAAAGACACACACACACACACACAACACACACACATGCACACACCCACACACACACACCACACACACACACACAGACAACATCACACACACACACACCACACAGTAAGGCTTACTCACCCTGTAACAACTTCATACAGTAATTAAACCAAGGCAGGCTCCTCAGGAAAATTAATGAATAGAAAAAGAAATAATAACAGACAAACATAAAACACGTTATTATATAGAAAATATAAAATATAAAACTCTTAAATATGAAATATTAATCCTATATAAAAGAAATGAAAAATTAAAACTATACATGATAACTGAATTCAGACTCTAATATAAAACTTGGTGCTGTGTTGGTGACACCACAGCTTGTTGTTGAAATCGAGCCCGTTGCTGATGTGTGGGGGGGGGGGGTCGCAGGTGTGTTGATGACAACCCACCGGACTCGTTCTTCACAGATTTTTCTAGCCGTCAATAATCCGTCCAGATACAGGAAGCAGTGTTTTCTCCATGCAATGATGAGGGGATATACCTGCTACTTGCATTACACATAACAGGTAAGTGGATAGAAAACAATTTAGGACATCTAGAACGTTGTCCGTCTCCTTCAATTCTACTCGTTGATAGATGGCAGTGAACCCTCTCTGACATTCAAGCTAGAAAGATAGACAGGTTACCCACAGCTTAATAAATCACTCTCCATGATAAGGTACAATACCTAATAAGATGTGGTGATTATATACAACAGTCAACCTAGAGCAAGACTGAACGGATCCTAAGTTTATTATTTGAGTCAAAAGTGAAGCTATCACCCAATGAAATCCACTTAGAATATCAGGCAGGCATGTACTTACAGTCGTGCTGGAAAAAAAGCATATTTGGGGGTTTTGAGTCTATGGATTACTTTTTGGACTAGAGTCCCCCACACGTCACCTTTCGGGGGGGGGGAAGAAGGAGGGGAAGGATACGGAGCTAGACGTGACCTACCTTACCAAGCAGCCGGCAATCAAACTATCAAACTTCGGGTGGGGAGTAATAGCGGAGCAGACTTACCTTACCTAACAAGTAGCCCGGCAATTGAAACTATTGTTTACTATATACTCCATCGCTACTCCTTATCTAATGAACTTTTCCTCACACTCCCCCATACCAAGACTATAGTCTTAGGAGTATAAAAATATTAGCGAGGTAAAGTTGCAAACAGTGGATCGCGTAAGGAACAAATCTTCTACTGACTGTCCACTACTTAACCAGTCAGAGAAATAATTGATGAACCATTGATATACACAAGATGGAACTAAAAGCCTGGATGCCAATGTCCACACTCAAGAGCGACTGTTGGTTCCCTTAAAAGTTTCTAGGTATATCAAAGGTTTGTTGGTCCATTTCCTAAAATGAATTCTTTCCCAGCAAATAAAATTTAAGTTTGAGATACCCCACACAAGGGCCTACACCTTTTCTATGGTGGAGTATCTCATTCTGCGAAAGGTGAGTTTCCAGCTTAGGAAGCTACAGGGAAGGGAGTACCCCACATGTTATTGTAGTAACAACTGGCACCTAAGCCAGTAATTGGAGGCATCAGTTCTCAACAAAATGTTTTAATATATCTGGAATCTTAAGTATAGGGTCTTTTCGAGAAGATAGTTTTAATCTCATTAAACTTTTATCCTCGAGCACGTTCGGAAAGTTCAGAGTTCCTTCACAGACTTTTAAGAAGTCTGATAAGAATAGCCTGTAAATCTAAGTTCCAGGAATAAACCGTGCATAAAATTTGCAAAACCAAAAGCTACGCATTAGCTTCTTGTTTTAGGAATTAAATTCTAAATAAAGCTTTGATCTTACTGGGAGAGGCTGCAAGAGTTTTATTAGAAAGTATCACAGTCCAAGATATCTAATCTTGTTATACGCCAAGGAAGCATGTTCTTGGCTTGGCAGTGAGGCCATTGTTACGTAACCTACGCAAACGATGTTAATGTTTGGATATGTTCGCCCCACGTGGATTCATTACCGTAAAATTGTATCAAAATAAAACTGAAACATTTGGCATATACCCAAGACCTTTTCTCATCATCTCAACGAGGTGTAGCACAGGCATTACCAACGAAGGGCATAGATTCTATACTGCATCAGACCCCTTGGTTGTAGAAAAATGTTGTACTGCTAGAAGAAGGCTCAACATTAACTAATGATATGGCTCGCAATATCAATCTCTGAAAAGAAGAAGCGTCATAAAATTTGTGTAATCGCATCTATTAAGGGCATCGCTCAGCATCCCACTCGATGTATAGCAATTACGTCCTCTGAGTCATAGCACGTCTATATGAATTATCCTCCATCTTAAACCATGACTACTGGTTGACAATAAGAGGCAGATACTGAAAGGTTCAATGATCTTAAGTTTTAATAAATTTGTCTACCTCTCGTCAAATGTATTCTAAGGTGAACTGTAACTGGTATACTTTTCGTTTATAGGATTGCCTCACTAAGTCCAATCTTATGGACTACCGTGAGGTAACACCTGGAATATCAGTAAAGACGTCTGAAAAGTTACTCACACATTGAAGTAGTTCATGTCTCTTAACGGTCATCCAACGATTCATTAATATTAATGTTGGTTGCGCCGAGTGTCAAGAGTCCACCAAGTCAAGTAGTCTTCAAGCATAGTCTAAATTAGAGGTGTCAATTACACACACCTTACATTCTTCAGTTGTTTTATCAGTCGTGGGAAAAACTAAGTCAAGTTTTTTAGGCAGTTTAACCGAATTTCTTCGGTAATATTTCTTAAGGAAAGTGTATGATATGATAAAGCTTAGGTTTCCTCTTGAAATCTAAGAGGTAGTCAACTTTCCCGACAATTTTTAATCCTTATATGGACCCTTCCATGCTACTAATAATTTTATTTTGACTTGATAGGCAAAAGTATCCAGACGTCATCCCCTACATTAAAAACTTCTCATCTGACTTTTGAATCAAAATAGGTCTTTGTACGTGGACCAATGAAAGTGTAATGTTTTACGAAACTATGTCAAGAGGTCAAGGAGAAACTGGTAAGAAGACTGACCTCAGCATTTACCTCCTCATTAGTCTCCATAATTTCCATAGAAGGGATGTCAAATGGACCTCTGCCTGTCTACCATCGAGAAGTTCAAAAGGTGAAAACCCCAAAGATCACTGGAGAACCTTACCCTCATGCAAAACGAAAGCACAGGGTAGTTAACGAAGCACTCCTTTGGTTAAGGGATCAAAGGTTCTTAAAATGGACTTGAGAATGCGAAAGCTGGCGCTCAATCCTCCCATTAAAACAGCTGGGATGATAGGGTGTGGTGAAGAGAGGCTACACTTCCAGAATTTGGTAATATGATGTTGCATTAATCAGATGGGAATGTGTCCTGCACGCTGCAGACAAAATTTCTCTAGGATGCCCACTCTGAGAAGCATGTACAAAAAGTGCTTCAGCCCCCTCTGTAGTAGTTATGGTCTTAAAGGTACGGCTTCGGGAAACTTTCGAATGCATAATCAACTAATGTTTAAAAAATATCTATTGTCCCCCAGATGAAAGTGAGATATAGGACCAAACGGATGTCAATATGCTACCTATCATAAAGTACAGTAAAGACTGGCATTTGACCATAGGTACTGCTCGCCTTACCTCGTAGGATGACAGTGGCAAACTTGTACACGACTAACAATAGTTAGTGATAATCTGAGGACATATTTGGCCAAAAATAGGTTCCTAATTTTTTTAAGGGGTTTTACGATGCGGAAATGTTCCGCCCCTGGCAGGTATGAGCCATTTATAGACAGCCTCCTCTGCATTGAACTTGGAAAAACTAAGTATGGAATAGTCTATCTCATCTGAATTTAATTGAATACTGACTTGTACAAGATACACTTTTATATATTCCAAATTTTATATGAAAAGATTTTCCTTTGATTACTTATTTGTTTAGGCACAATAAACTAATTCTGAAGAGAAGGGCAATACGTGGTAACTGACAAAGAGTCCTCATATATCTAAAGCTTAAAGTCAGGGAAAATCAAAGTAATGGACAGTAGGAGAATCTGGCTTATAGGTCTGAGCCTAGTCATACCTTTGATGTATCGAGGTGATAATCTTCACTATTCATCTAAAACAAGTGAAAACCGGTGATCCTACTACCGCGCTGTCGAGAGTATCATCAAGATGGTTTTTCATCCCACATGAATCTCACGAGACTTGTCTCATCTGAGGCTTTCGATGGACTTCTCCGCTCAACAGAAAAGAGGATCCAGAAAACTTATGTCCACCTTATGGTGATGAAAGGTCAACCTTCAGAAGAATGAATGGCACATTTAACATTACTATTAGTAAGAGCAAGAAGATGATGGGAATCAGTACGCTTCAAACCAACCTGTGCACCTTAGACCTAATGTAACAACGATGGTAGGAAAAGTGTCCTGAACGGCCCAAGTAGTCTGAAAGTATAGCAAGAAAAGAGTTTGTCCTTAAGATTAGGTAACATCTTATCAGAAAAACTATACATGTGCATCCAGTGTCTCGTAACAATGGTAGATACATTATGTCCATTAACTGTTCCTGTACAGAATGGTTCGCTTGGTCGTACAGTCTTTAAAACACTTCCAACTGTTTTTGGACTCATCTTGTGAAGAACAATCTGGTACGTTAATGTCTCTTACACTCCACGACAAAATGACAAACAGAAAATATAAAGAGGACACTTTACTTTCCACTAGAGGCTTTGATTACTTAAGGTCTGATTTGAAACCCTTGCCCTTAGGGTTCGATCCCTTTATGACTTTATAGGAATTGCGAGCCTCAGCATACAATCAGCGGTCCTGCAGCAAGCTTCCTCAGCTTACTCAGTTACGTTCTCTAATGAAAGTTCTTACGTGTGGGAGAGCTGTCAGGAACTGGTCAGCAACCAGAAGTCTCTAAGAGATCCATAACTTGCGCTCATTTCCTGAAGCTCTCTATCCAAAAGTCGAACAACTTTTCGGCGTTAAAGTTCTGGCCAGGCTGTAAGTGGCTTACTTGAAATCTTTCCGTGTGTTGAATTAGTGATTTTTTTGATATGCTTTAAGATTCCTGCTTCAGTAGGATATAATACATATGATTATCCTGCGACAAAGTTGACGATAGATATTTAAGGCTGTAACCGAAAATAACATTCCTAACCTGTAGCCCAGGTGTCGCAGGACCATTCACGAGGGTAAGCGGTATTTTCGAACCTGATAAATGTAAAGATAGTTATGTCTTTCCCCTCTGTGGGAAGGAGGTCTAATCATATATATCTCAGTGTTGGGAATTTGTGCTCTGACTGCAACGTTGTTCCCATTACTCTCCGTTCCACTAATTGTTGTTGTGTAAAAGTTTCACTTTTTATTCTCTATTTCAATGGCGAGATTTTTTCGAGCTCGCGATCCTTTTCTCTCTCTCATAACTCATGTTCTCTATCCTTTGCTCTTTCCCTTTCCTCAAGTTCTCTTAATTTTAACTTGTTTCCTCACTTATCTTATCTTGTTCCTCAAGTATTATTAGGCTTGTTCCTCTCATGATCTCTAGCTCTTTACTCAACGAACAACAAGTCTATCACGCTCTTTTTTTGCTCTCTCCACTCTTTCTAAGTCCTTTCTGTGCTTTCTCTTTCAATTCTCTCATCTCTCCTTTTCTCCCTGTCTTTCCCTTCTAACGTCGCTCTTCTCTTCTCAATTTCTCTACTCTTTCAATCCCTTTCCTGGATCTTAGCCTAATGAAAGATTCTAAATATGTTCCCTGTTTATCCAAACTTACTTCCAGCGTTCAACCAAAACTTGGTATTTCCTCCATGCTTATGCAAGAAATTACTTAAACTATCAGGGGGAAAATGAAACGGGTCTCAAAGATACGGAGAGTTCAATTACTGCTCCGCTCAAACAGAAATAAACAGATGGTCGATCCCCTGCTTCAAATCAACAATATGTATTAATTGAAAACGAAGGTTCTAAGCCGGCCCGAGCAAACAGTAAGTAGAATGGGTCCCTTGACCATTTTCAATCATCTCCACCACAACAAATCAAGAGTGTCCTACGACAGTTTCCCCTTGATAAAATAAAGAGCTCAATGAACAAATTTTCACTGGAAAATCTCAGGTCCCTAGAGTCGAATCCTCCAAAGTGATTCAAGTCTCGAACAAAAAGGTGGCCAGAATTAAGATATTATATCCTCCTGACTTTGACTTACAATAAATTGAGACTATACCAATGCACCAAATCTTTTAAATACCTGTACTGTAGTCCTACCATAGAGAATGATTACTCATGGCTGTGGTAACCGTCTGTGTATGCGGCGTTGAAGTTTCCAAAGGGTAGATTCGAATGGAGTTGAATCTTGATTCAGTAGTTTGATCCTGGCAAGGTCGCGACTTGTTGAAGGCTTACTTCAGCCTTGGTAATACTCCTCTGGAATTTGTTACAGGGCTGAGAATCCTTCCACACCACACACACATCACACACACACACACACACACACACACCACACACAACACACAAACACACACACACACACACACACCACACACAGAAGGAAGGAATTATGAATTATGCTAAGGTCATAACAGCCTGCCAAGGAGGATCCAAGGAGTGAAAGGGAAGAACAGCTGGTTGCAGATGGATGAGGGATGATAGGACGAATGCTGAGGCACAACCATGCTATCAAGGAGCCACTGAAAAATTCAAGGGATGTGAAACTGAACCCACAGTACAGGCAGATCCGAAGTCACAGAGGTGATGGCAATGTGAGGAGGAAAGGGCCAAAATCATGTTTATCCCCTGGGCTTCAGGAGAGAGAGGAAGGAAAGAGACACGAAAGGCAGCCGGTAGAAAGAAAGGGATTGATAAAATAATCACGGATATAGTGAAGAAAGGACGATATGTAAATTTTACAGAGATTAGGCCTCGGTACTCGAAGGGAGAAACCGACAATCAACTGATTCTCAGGACGGAAACAGTGCGGAACAGGATCCTCCAGAGAAACCACGATTGAGCATACTCGGAAGAGTACAAGATGGTTGTTTCCTAGACAGTAGAACAAAATCCAACGACAGCAGCTGAGGAGATGGACAAAAAAGCGAAAGGACTAGGAAAAGACAAGGATGGAACCAGCAGAGGTCAGTCAGAGAGCCATTAACAGAACAGCAAGGGTAAGCACACAATGCCACAACTATTCTCAGAACCAATAAAACAAAACCTATCACACCATCCCACACACACTACAGTCCATACCACAGCTTCCACTCCAACTCCGAGCTATAGAATCCCACAGTATGCCACCAGTCTCCCACCCCCACATGCCCCCCAAACCACAGTGGTTGAAATGGAAACTGAAGGTATGGTACACAAACGCTGATGGAATAACAAATAAGTGGGAGGAGTGTCATGAAAGAGTCAAAGTAGCATCCACCGACGAACAGAGCTCTCTCAGAAACCAAGCTTACGGTATGATAACAGATGCCATCTTTCCAAGCGGGATACCAAATCCTGAGAAAGACAGAGGAAACCAGGTGAGGTGAGGAGTGGCATTTGCTGAGATCCAAAAGCCGCTGAATTTGTTGTAGCTAAGAGAGTGGAGACAGCGGAGAAGAAAGTGATTACATGCGTGAACGCTTCACTTTGAATGTCCCCCAAGGTGGAAATAGCAGTGATGTATAACCCAGCCGCAGAACAGCAGGAGGCCAAGTTGAAGATTGCGACACTTATCATCATATGGGGAATCTTTATTCAGAAACGTTTTCGCCACACAGTGTCTCAATCATTCCTCAATACAAATAGTAAGGCGTAAGGAGAGGAGAGTAAGAAGTAAACAGTCCCTCAGGCCAGGATCGAAGTGTACATGCCCCATCAATCTTGTTAGAATTGGTACAGCATATGGGGCCTTAGACTGCTCTATCTACTTAGGTGGGTGACTTGAAGTCAGAACGGAAGGCTGGATCATAGTGGTACCATCCACTAGTCGAAGAAGTAGGTCTTTGTCCCAAAGTTGAACAACGTTGAAAAATCTTAGTAAAGATCCCATGATGCTTCAGTGTGCTGACAGTTATGGTGATAATGTTGAAAAAACCGACAAGTTATGAAGATTTGAGACAACTTAAGCAGCATATTGGACTCCTTTATTCAGGAAAGTGGGGGGGGGGGGCGTTTCGCACACACATGGCTTCATCAGTCCATTACAAAGAGTAAGGCGTAAGGAGATGAGGAGTATGAGGACTGATTACCTCATACGCCTCCTCTCCTTACGCCTTACCTCTTGTATTGTGACTGATAAGCCACGTGTGGCGAAACGTTTCCTGAATAAAGATTCCCATATGCGCATAAGTGTCTCAATGTTCAACTTGTCGGTTTTTCAAACCATTCATCAACACACACACAGGAGGCCAATGGCAAGAGTACGGCGAGAGCAATAGAGCGATGGTTGACACACTGGCTAGAGTGGCCAGAAGAGCTCATTCATGCAGGGCAAAGCTCCTGATCAGGGTGACTTTAACCACAAGGAGATCTGATTGGGAGAACTTGGGACCCACATGGGGCAAGAACCTGGAGGGCTAATATGATGGAGGTGGTACTGGCAACCTCTGTACCAACACATAAGGACAACTACAAGAGAGAGAGGAGAGCAAGACCACAAGGCTGACTTAGTATACACCTTGAGTAGTGCAGATGTCGATGACATCACTATGAAAAGACTCCCTTGGGGCCAGTGACCATGTGGTTTTAAGCCCGAATCACAGTAGAGCTAGACAAGTGGAGGGAGAATGCAGGAAGGCCAGGACAAAGTGAAGCCAAACTAACAAGAAAGGGGACTACATAGGATGAGAACATCTGAACGGTGTTCAGTTGGACAGAGAACTGGCAGGGAACAGTTCATGAGATGAATGAATTATAAGCAACAAAAAGCAAGGAGGCTGAGAGAGGTTTGTTAACGCCAAGGGTAACAGGGAATGAATGAAAATAGCTAGATGAGCCCATGGGTTTTACCCTCAAAGGTGCAGGAGTCAAGAGACCAAGGTGCTAGGAATGGAAATTATGTGTAAGCAAAGGACTCAGGAGAATAAGAGAGCAGTCGTAGAGCCAGAAACGAATATGCACAGATAAGAAGGGAGGGCCCAAGAACAATAATGAAAAGACATAGCAGCGAAAGCCAAATCATGACCCAACTGTTGAAACAGCCACATCAGGAGGAAAACAACAGTCAAGGACCAGGTAATCAGCTAAGGAAGAAGGAGGAGAGACAACAAAAATGACCGTGAAGTATGTGAAGGAACTCAACAGAGATTCAAAGAAAGTGTTCACAACGGAGACAAAAGGGGCTGCCTGAAAGACGGAGAGTGGGGCACACCACCATTGCTGGACACAGTGCACAACAACCCGGAAGCAGTGAAGAGGCTTCTAGTTGCTATATACCTCACAGGCAAAGGGGCCAGATAACAATCTCCCCATGGGATATATGAGAGAGGGAGCAGAGGCGCTATGTGTACCCCTAACAACAAAATTCAATACATCAAACGTAAACAGGGAGATTGCTGAGCATGGAAGACAGCAAATGTATCCCAACTTTGAAAAAGGAACAGACATAAAGCATATAAACTACAGACCAGTGTCACTGACATGTAATAGGAATGCAAAATCATTGAGAAGATTATCAGAAAGAGTGTGGAAAACCTAGAAAGGAACGATCTCATCCAACAGCTGCCAACAAGGTATCAGGGACGGGAAATCCGTTGTCAGAACCTACTGGAGTTCTATGACAAGGAGACAGCAGTAATAACAAAGAGAGAAGGGTAGGTGGATTGCCTATTCTTGGACTGCAAGATGGCGTTTGGATTACAGTAACCACACAGACATTAGTGCAAAAACTGGAGGACCAAGCAGGGATAACAGGTAAGGCACTACAATGTATCAGGGAATACTTGTCAGGAAGACAGCACGAGTCATGGTACGTGGGGAGTGTCAGAGTGGGCACCTGTGACTCACGGGGTTCCCACAGGGGTCAAGTCCTAGGACCAGGGCTGTTCTGATTTGTGAACGACATGACGGAAGAATAGACTCTGAGTGTCCCTGTTTTGCAGATGACGTGAAGTTGATGAGAAGCATTCACTCTATCGAAGATCCAGCAGAACTACAAGGGATCTGGCCAGGCTGCAGACCGTGGTCCAGTACACAGTGGCATCCTAGGAGTTTCAATCCCACCAGTGCAAAGTCATGAAGATTGGGGAAGGGCAAAGAAGACGAGCAGACTGGGAGTACAGTCCTAGGATGCCAGAGACTACAACCTCACACAAGGAAAAAGAAACTTGGGGTGTAGTATAACACCAAGCACATCTCCTGAAGCGCACATCAACCAAATAACTGCTGCAGCATATGGGCGCCTAGCAAACCTCAGAACAGCATTCCGACAACTTAATACGGAATCATTCAGGACCCGTTACCACGCCCAAACCCGTTTGAGCACGTCTAAATTTGTGCTGAGTTACCTTTTTCAAAAACCCAACGGGTATGGGCAGACCGGCGAGCTAGTTTTACACGAGTGAGCAAGGAGATAGGTACGGCTGGCAAGAGCTCTGTCCACATAACAGCAATATACGTAAAACAGCCTACGTGAGTATTTCTACCCTAATCCACGTATACGAACTCCCACATGATACGTATGGCAACTGATATTTCTGAGTATGTTAGGAAATGTAGTGTCTGCATGCAACATAAAGGCAATGCTAATGGTCCTAATCCAATCCAAGTGTATCCAACTACTAGCGAACCTTGGGAAAGAGTTGCGCTAGATTTGTTAACTAATTTCCAATGTTCCCTCCAAGGTAACAAACATCTGTGTGTTATGGTAGACCATTTCACCAGATATTGTGAGTTAGTTCCTATTGCAGATAAGACTGCCGAGACAGTAGCTAAAGCGTTTAAAGAACGCTTTATCTGCAGGCATACCCCCCTAATCCCTAGTAACAGATAATGGAGGTGAATTCTTTTAATGAAATTCTTGAAAATTTGTGTACCTTTTTACAAGATCTCTAAATCCACCATGTTCCTCATCTTCCTGCCAGCAATGGGTTAGCGGAACGAACCAATAAGAAAGTACTTGATGTCTTGAGAGCCACTATCAATCCCAACAGTGAAACTTGGGATGAAGTTATACCTGTTTGTGCAGTGTGCTATAAATTCTGCTTACAATGTTTCTTAGGTTGACACTCCACATTATGCATTGTATGGTGTAGATAAAACGTTTGCCTTATGAGTTGTTATATTTAATCCGAAACCAAGTTACAACCCTGATGATTTCATAGCAATTTCGTCCCAGCTTAGCTCAAAGGTTTTTTAGAAGAATCCGTGAAACACTTCATAAATCAACAGCAGAATTTACAAGAGTCGCAAACACTCGATCAAAGCCATCCAAAATCAAAGTAGGTTCGAGAGTTATGCTGATTAACTTTAACAAAACGTCTGCAATGCCAAAGCTTGATCAAAAGTTTGTTGGTCCTTATCGAGTAGTTGAACATATCACTGGTAATAAGTAAAAGGTTAGAGAGATTAGTACGGGTCAGTATAAAGAATCGCATTTGGATCATATGAAGTTATATGTGATGATAATAATGTTCCAACCCAGCTAATGTGACAGACTCTGACAACCCTCCTGTTCCTGTACTCCCCTTCCTCTGATACTCAGTCAGACGATCAACCTGAATGTCGTTATTCCCTACGTACACGACAGGTATTGAGAAACCCCTCAAGTATCATTTGTAACTTCCAATTCAGATTTGCCTCAAATACAGCATGAGTTGGGCCAATGCTACAGAGTTTGATCCTCCCAGAGAGACCCCCATTCTGCATATGCCAATCTTACCCTAGCAGATTTGGGGTTAAATGTAAATAACCTGTAATAGATGAATAATTACGTATCAACTTATCAGATTCAAAAATTTTTTTTTTGTGTTCATGTTCTCTCCGCATTCTGAGAGTTACCATCTAGATTTGCGTGCACCGAATCTGCCTTCTGTTAAAAAAACTCTTTCTTTGTATATATTCCTTCCTCAGAATCCGTAGATCACACGAATACAGATCGATCGATCAAATTTTTTTTTTATTTTTATCACTTGTAATCTCAACGTTGATTCGTTGTTCATTTGTTGCGTTTTAAGTTGTACTATTTGTATACCTTGTATTGCATTACAGTTTCAGTTACGTAGCTTTCATTCCAATGTTCTACTTATGTTATATAATGTTTAATTGTTGTGTACTTTGACATTGTTAGAATCAGCCCCAAGCCGTTTTTACCTGCCATCTCTATTTGTAAATTTGTTGTATGTCGGAAAAGACATACGTTAGCGTCGCCGAGCTCTCAGTAGTAGTAACCAGTGTACCGTTGACTCAACGACCAACCGTCTCTGCCTGAGTCACTATCTGAATTCATATTGTGCTGGGCCTCAGCAGTATCAAAGGCCCCCTCACATAGGGTACTGTGGGCGGCCAGTCAGTATTTACGAAAAGGAGCGAGTGAGATAGGTACGGCTGGGCAAGGGCTCTGTCCACATAACTGCAATTATACGTAATAACAGCCTACGTGAGTATTTCTTACCTAATCCACGTATCGAACTCCCACTGATATCCGTGTGTACTCTGGTGTCTGCCGTGTGTATCTGGTTTTCTTCCGTGGTGTACTCTGGTGTCTGCCGGGTGTACTCTGGTGTCTGCCGTGTGTACTCTGGTGTCTGCCGTGTGTACTCTGGTGTCTGCCGTGTGTACTCTGGTGTCTGCCGTGTGTACTCTGGTGTCTGCCTGTGTAAATCCCGGTGTCTGGCCGTGTGTACTCTGGTGTCTGCCGTGTGTTTCTCTGGTGTCTGCCGTGTGTACTCTGGTGTCTGCCGTGTGTAACTCTGGTGGGCTGCCGTGTGTTTCTCTGGTGTGCTGCCGTGTGTACTCTGGTGTCTGCCGTGCATGAAGACAATGCAACTTTATTCTACCGAGTTCTTCACACACTTCTAAATATTTCTGTTTGAAAAGCCGCAGATGCTTACCTGGAGTCTGCCTGGAAGGTGTTCCAGGAGTCAATACCCCAGAGGCCCGGTCCATGGCCAGGCTTCCCGATGGATGAGCACCTAATCAACCAGGTTGTTACTGCTGGCCACAGGCAGTCCAACGTGTGAACCACAGCCTGGCAGGTCAGTACTGACCTTAGGTATCTATCCAGTTCCCTCTTGAAGACAGGTACAAGTCTGTTGGTAATTCCCCTTATGCATGATGGGAGGCTGTTCGAACAGTCTTGGGCCTCTGACACTGTGTTTTCTCTTATTTGTACTTATGAATACACCTGCTTCCATTGGGGGTATGTGCACAGTCTGTAGAGTCCTTTGCTTTCGTAGGGAGTGATTTCTGTGGGCAGATTTGTGACTAGTCCCTCTAGGATTTTCCAGGTGTAAATTATGAGGTATCGTTCTTGCCTGCGTTCCAATAAGTACAGGTGAAGGGACTTTAGGACGTTCCTATTAATTTAGTTTCTTGACTGGGTTTATTTGACCAGTGAAAGTTCTCTGTACATTCTCCAGATCTGCAGTTTCGCTTGCCTTGAAAGGGGTCGTTAGTGTACAGTATTCCAGCCTAGAGAGAACAAGTAACTTAAAGAGAATCATCATAGGCTTGGCATTCCTTGTTTTGAAGGTTCTCAATATGCATCCTATCATTTTCCTCACTGCTGCGATCATGACTCTATTTTGCTCCTTTTAAGGTGACATCCTCTGACATTTTCGCTCCTAAGTTCTGCTCTATGTTGTGATTAGAATTTGTTTTATATCCGTTCTAGCTTATTATTTTCTCAAGTTTTTCATAACAGAGTAACTGAAATTTGTCCTCATTGAACATCATATTGTTTTTCTGCTGCCCATTAGAAACTTTATGTGCGCTTGAGATTTACCGTGTTCTCGGTGTTCTCAATGTTCTCAATGTTCCAATTTCTCAATGTTCTCAATGGATGACACTCTCATGCAAATTCCCAGCATCGTCAAGGAAGACACGGTGTTATGTTACACAAATAACTCGCACATAGAAGAGAGGAGCTCACGACGACGTTTCGGTTCGACTTGGACCGGGTTATTTGTGTATCGTTCCAGTCACGGTATTGTGCCTTTTTTTGTTATTTATCCACGGTGTTATAGTCTACATCTTTGACTACGTCAGATAAGAGGATGAGATAAAGGATGGGGGCGAGTACTGTACCTTCCAGATCAGAGGCTTTTTCACTGTTGCAAGCCAGCTTTTTTATTTAACTCATTTACTATTACTCTTTGTGGTTCTATTGGTTAAAAAGTTAGATGATCCATCTGCCTCACTTTCTCCGTTTTTTTCATTTTTTTTTTTGTACGGGTTCTGTGTGCTATTATACCAATGATGGAACCTTTTGCAAAGATTGGGTATACTATTTCTTCATTCTGTATGTCCTGCAGCGCATCCATGACTGTGGTAGTAATCCAGTAGTTCTGAGAGACAGGAGCGACGTGCTCTAAACCCTTGTTACCCTGGATTATGCAACTGTTGGGTAACCAAGAAGTGACGATCACGCTTCTTAGAATTCTTTCCAATGCTTCTTTAATGTGAGACGTTAGAGCTATCGTTTTATAATTGTTTACTGCTATAGTATAATAATTTCAGACATGTTATATAATAAATTGCATCTTTTTCTCCTCGCATACCATGCTATTGTACCTCTCATTACAAAACAGTGGCCCGTGGCCTGGTGGTTAAAGCCTTCACTTCGAACGGCAAGGGTCCGGGTTCGATTCCCAGCGAGGATAGAAACATTCAGCGTGTTTCTTTACACAAGTTGTCCATGTTCACCATCGGTAAAATGGGTACCTGGGTGTTAGTGGACTGGTGTGGGTCGCATCCTGGGACAAAAATGACCTAATTTGCCGGGAAAAGCTCAGCATAACAAGCGGCTTCTATATAGTAGTATGTCATTGATGTCAACTATGATCTGTACACCTTGTACATGTACTGTATAAATAAAGATATTATTATTATTATTATTATTATTATTATATTATTGTTATATTATTATTTATTATTATTATTATATTAATATTATTATTTTTTATTTTTCCATTCTTATCGTAGCTCCTGTAGAATGAAAAAGTTGCAGTAACTTAGCTGGAACACTTTACCAAAAGACCTCACGTGGAAGAAACGGGCCGAAACGTCGTCGTTGTCGTCGTCGTCATGAGGTTTCTCTCCTACGTGCGAGTTTTTGGTGTTGGTGATTTATAGGGCTACTGTCAGCTTACGCCGTATCGAACCCTGAGTTGTCGGTGAAATTCGTACTTCTTCTGTTTTTTGGTATTTATACATTGCTAGTTACATCATTTAACTTTTAAGGAGTAAATGACCTGAAATGAGAAAAAAATTCTTCGCCGTTGTCCTTTTTTTTTTTAGTAAGGGGTTCTTTCCCTAAATATTTTGGTATGTTTGAGGGGGTAATGCCTGTTTTTAAGTATCCCTTTTATTTGCTATGAGGATACGTTTTATGATTCCGTATTTTTGCTGTAGGGGAGATCTTCAAGTTCCCAAAACCCCATCTGCAGGTCCCGCAACCATTACGACCATCTGCAGGTCCAGCAACACAATTACGACCATCTGCAAGTCCAGCAACACCCTTACCATTATCTGCCGGTCCAGCAACACAATTACCACCATCTGTAGGTCCAACAACACCATTACCACCACCTGCAGGTCCAGCAACACCACTACCACCACCTGCAGGTCCAGCAACACCACTACCACAATCTGCAGGTCCAACAACACCATTACCACCATCTGCACGTCCAGCAACACCACTACCACAATCTTAATAACATCAGGCATACGCAGCAAGCAAATCACGCTGTTAGTGCACTAAACACAGCGCCTTCAGCGGGAACTCTATTAAGGCGTCTGCTAACTATTAATTAAAGAATCACCGGCCGGGTGCTTTCTTTTTTTCTCCCGCGTTAAGTCGATCGTAAATACGTGTTTTATGTAACTGGTGTTGACATCAATACACGGACAAGGTCGACTGCTTCGCCGCCTTCTGTAAACAAAGGTTCTACAACCAGATAACATAGGAGGAGGAGGAGGATAAGGAGAGAGAGATTAAGGAGAAGGAAGGAAGATGCAAACAGTTATTCCAAGACAACGGTGAGGGAGAGACACGGGTCGCAAAATAAGCTTTCATCGGGACAAATTTTCGTGCTGTCGAGAGGAGCAGCATCAGGTCAAGACTCCATCAAGCTCTACAAGTGAGAAACATTGTCCCGCCGAAAGCTCTTGCATGAAAGGAAGACCCCTGACTCAGAGATAACTATAGTGGAAAATCTGGCTCAGAGATAACTATAGTGGAAAATCTGGCTCAGAGATAACTATAGTGGAAGATCTGGCTCAGAGATAACTATAGTGGAAGATCTGGCTCAGAGATAACTAGAGTGGAAGATCTGGCTCAGAGATAACTAGAGTGGAAGATCTAGCTCAGAGATAACTAGAGTGAAAGACCTGGCTCAGAGATAACTAGAGTGGAAGATCTGGCTCAGAGGTAACTATAGTGGAAGATCTGGCTCAGGGAAAAAGGGGAGGCTGTCAGGCAGGGAGCCACCCGAGTTTTTCAGAGCTTTAAAAAAGATGT
>NC_069401.1:5802397-5824897 GCF_026875155.1 Cherax quadricarinatus
CAACGTTGAGTTCGTTGTTCATTTGTTGCGTTTTAAGTTGTACTATAGTATACCTTGTATTGCATTACAGTTTCAGTTACGTAAGCTTTCATTCCAATGTTCTACTTATGTATATATAATGTTTAATTGTTGTGTACTTTGACATTGTATAGAATCAGCCCAAGCCGTATACCTGCCATCTCTAGTTTGTATTAGTTGTATGTCGGAACGACATACGTTAGCGTCGCCGAGCTCTCAGTAGTAGTAACCAGTGTACCGTTGACTCAACGACCAACCGTCTCTGCCTGAGTCACTATCTGAATTCATATTGTGCTGACCTCAGCAGTATCAAAGGCCCCCTCACATAGGGTACTGTGGGCGGCCAGTCAGTATGACGAGAGGAGCGAGTGAGATAGGTACGGCTGGCAAGGGCTCTGTCCACATAACTGCAATTATACGTAATAACAGCCTACGTGAGTATTTCTTACCTAATCCACGTATCGAACTCCCACATGATATCCGTGTGTACTCTGGTGTCTGCCGTGTGTACTCTGGTGTCTTCCGTGTGTACTCTGGTGTCTGCCGTGTGTACTCTGGTGTCTGCCGTGTGACTCTGGTGTCTGCCGTGTGTACTCTGGTGTCTGCCGTGTGTACTCTGGTGTCTGCCGTGTGTACTCTGGTGTCTGCCATGTGTACTCTGGTGTCTGCCGTGTGTACTCTGGTGTCTGCCGTGTGTACTCTGGTGTCTGCCGTGTGTACTCTGGTGTCTGCCGTGTGTACTCTGGTGTCTGCCGTGTGTACTCTGGTGTCTGCCGTGTGTACTCTGGTGTCTGCCGTGCATGAAGACAATGCAACTTTATTCTACCGAGTTCTTCACACACTTCTAAATATTTCTGTTTGTAACCGCCAGATGCTTACCTGGAGTCTGCCTGGAAGGTGTTCCAGGAGTCAATACCCCAGAGGCCCGGTCCATGGCCAGGCTTCCCGATGGATGAGCACCTAATCAACCAGGTTGTTACTGCTGGCCACAGGCAGTCCAACGTGTGAACCACAGCCTGGCAGGTCAGGTACTGACCTTAGGTATCTATCCAGTTCCCTCTTGAAGACAGGTACAAGTCTGTTGGTAATTCCCCTTATGCATGATGGGAGGCTGTCGAACAGTCTTGGGCCTCTGACACTGTGTTTTCTCTTAGTGTACTTATAATACACCTGCTTCCATTGAGGGTATGTTGCACAGTCTGTAGAGTCCTTTGCTTTCGTAGGGAGTGATTTCTGTGGGCAGATTTGTGACTAGTCCCTCTAGGATTTTCCAGGTGTAAATTATGAGGTATCGTTCTTGCCTGCGTTCCAATAAGTACAGGTGAAGGGACTTTAGACGTTCCTATTAATTTAGTTTCTTGACTGGGTTTATTTGACCAGTGAAAGTTCTCTGTACATTCTCCAGATCTGCAGTTTCGCTTGCCTTGAAAGGGGTCGTTAGTGTACAGTATTCCAGCCTAGAGAGAACAAGTAACTTAAAGAGAATCATCATAGGCTTGGCATTCCTTGTTTTGAAGGTTCTCAATATGCATCCTATCATTTTCCTCACTGCTGCGATCATGACTCTATTTTGCTCCTTGAAGGTGACATCCTCTGACATTTTCGCTCCTAAGTTCTGCTCTATGTTGTGATTAGAATTTGTTTTATACTCCGTTCTAGCTTATATTTTCTCAAGTTTTTCATAACAGAGTAACTGAAATTTGTCCTCATTGAACATCATATTGTTTTCTGCTGCCCATTAGAAAACTTTATGTGCGCTTGAGATTTACCGTGTTCTCGGTGTTCTCAATGTTCTCAATGTTCTCAATGTTCTCAATGTTCTCAATGGATGACACTCTCATGCAAATTCCCAGCATCGTCAAGGAAGACACGGTGTTATGTTACACAAATAACTCGCACATAGAAGAGAGGAGCTCACGACGACGTTTCGGTTCGACTTGGACCGGGTTATTTGTGTATCGTTCCAGTCACGGTATTGTGCCTTTTTTGTTATTTATCCACGGTGTTATAGTCTACATCTTTGACTACGTCAGATAAGAGGATGAGATAAAGGATGGGGGCGAGTACTGTACCTTCCAGATCAGAGCTTTTCACTGTTGCAGCCGCTGATTTAACTCTATTTACTATTACTCTTTGTGTTCTATTGGTTAAAAAGTTAATGATCCATCTGCTCACTTTCTCCAGTTACATTTTTTTTGTACGGGTTCTGTGTGCTATTATACCATGATGGAACTTTTGCAAAGATTGGGTATACTATTTCTTCATTCTGTATGTCCTGCAGCGCATCCATGACTGTGGTAGTAGTCCAGTAGTTCTGAGAGACAGGAGCGACGTGCTCTAAACCCTTGTTACCCTGGATTATGCAACTGATGGGTAACCAAGAAGTGACGATCACGCTTCTTAGAATTCTTTCCAATACTTCTTTAATGTGAGACGTTAGAGCTATCGTTTTATAATTGTTTACTGCTATAGTATAATAATTTCAGACATGTTATATAATAAATTGCATCTTTTACAATAGCATACCATGCTATTGTACCTCTCATTACAAAACAGTGGCCCGTGGCCTGGTGGTTAAAGCCTTCACTTCGAACGGCAAGGGTCCGGGTTCGATTCCCAGCGAGGATAGAAACATTCAGCGTGTTTCTTTACACAAGTTGTCCATGTTCACCATCGGTAAAATGGGTACCTGGGTGTTAGTGGACTGGTGTGGGTCGCATCCTGGGACAAAACTGACCTAATTTGCCGGAAATGCTCAGCATAACAAGCGGCTTTCTATATAGTAGTATGTCATTGATGTCAACTATGATCTGTACACCTTGTACATGTACTGGTAGTAAATAAAGATATTATTATTATTATTATTATTATTATTATTATTATTATTGTTATTATTATTATTATTATTATTATTATTATTATTATTATTATTATTATTATTATTATTATTTTCCATTCTTATCGTAGCTCCTGTAGAATGAAAAAGTTGCAGTAACTTAGCTGGAACACTTTACCAAAAGACCTCACGTGGAAGAAACGGGCCGAAACGTCGTCGTTGTCGTCGTCGTCATGAGGTTTCTCTCCTACGTGCGAGTTTTTGGTGTTGGTGATTTATAGGGCTACTGTCAGCTTACGCCGTATCGAACCCTGAGTTGTCGGTGAAATTCGTACTTCTTCTGTTTTTTTGGTATTTATACATTGCTAGTTACATCATTTAACTTTTAAAGGAGTAACTGACCTGGAAATGAGAAATAATTCTTCGCCGTTGTCACTTTTTTTTTTTTAGTATGGCTTCATTTCCACTAAAATATGTTTGGTATGCTGTTGAGGAGGGTAATGCCTGTTTTATTAAAGTATCCTTATTAGTTCTGCTATGAGGATACGTTTTATGATTCCGTATTTTTGCTGTAGGGGAGATCTTCAAGTTCCAACACCACCATTATCTGCAGGTCCAGCAACACCATTACGACCATCTGCAGGTCCAGCAACACAATTACGACCATCTGCAAGTCCAGCAACACCCTTACCATTATCTGCCGGTCCAGCAACACAATTACCACCATCTGTAGGTCCAACAACACCATTACCACCACCTGCAGGTCCAGCAACACCACTACCACCACCTGCAGGTCCAGCAACACCACTACCACAATCTGCAGGTCCAACAACACCATTACCACCATCTGCACGTCCAGCAACACCACTACCACAATCTTAATAACATCAGGCATAAACGCAGCAAGCAAATCACGCTGTTAGTGCACTAAACACAGGCCTTCAGCGGAACTCTATTAAGGGCGTCTGCTAACTTTTAAAATTAAAGAATCACCGCCCGGTGTTTTCTTTTTTTCTCCCGCGTATAAGTCGATCGTAAATACTGTTTTATTAACTGGTGTGACATCAATACACGGAAAAAGGTCGACGCTTCGCCGCTTCTGTAAACAAAGGTTCAAAACCAGATAACTGGGAGGAGGAGGAGGATAAGGAGAGAGAGTTTAAGAGAAGGAGGAAGATGCAAACAGTTATTCCAAGACAACGTGAGGGAAGAACGGCCAAAATAAAGCTTATCGGGACAAATTTTCGGCTGTCGAGAGGAGCAGATCAGGTCAAGACTCCATCAAGCTCTACAAGTGAGAAACATTGCCCGCCGAAAGGCTCTGCCAGAAAGGAAACCCCTGACTCAGAGATAACAAATGGAAAATCTGGCTCAGAGATAACTAAGTGGAAAATCTGGCTCAGAGATAACTATAGTGGAAGATCTGGCTCAGAGATAACTATAGTGGAAGATCTGGCTCAGAGATAACTAGAGTGGAAGATCTGGCTCAGAGATAACTAGAGTGGAAGATCTAGCTCAGAGATAACTAGAGTGAAAGACCTGGCTCAGAGATAACTAGAGTGGAAGATCTGGCTCAGAGGTAACTATAGTGGAAGATCTGGCTCAGAGTTGGACCCAGTGTTGTAGGCATCGTACATGGTTCCAGTGGTAGCCACGGCTCAAAGATGGTTCTTACAGAAGCTTAAAACAGAGATCGTTCCAATGCAAACTACTGCTCACACATTATTCCAGTGCATCTTGGAAATTACAAATGGTTTCAACATGAACAAATAGGTAATATGAGTGTCACTAAATACAGAAAGCTATTTACCTACGATAATTGTAGGAGTGAGACAGAGAGAGAAGAGAGACAGAGAGAGAATGAGACTGACAGTGAGACAGAAGGAGGAGGGAGCAGGAGACTGA
Organism: Cherax quadricarinatus; assembly: GCF_026875155.1. Taxonomy (NCBI): domain Eukaryota; kingdom Metazoa; phylum Arthropoda; class Malacostraca; order Decapoda; family Parastacidae; genus Cherax; species Cherax quadricarinatus. The sequence continues at coordinate 5,807,157 of NC_069401.1, forward strand.
GAAAGTCAGCAGATTAAATAGGACTGTCATACTCTATTGAGCTGTCGGGTGGAAATGAAGATTTGTTAGCGTGGAGAACATGAAAATAAATCATGCCCTTCATTATGCGAATCAAAACACGCATTTAACACCGAATGATCGCATAAACGAGCACAAGTAAACGTACAAACACGCATAAACATACACACAAAATAACTGCTGCAGCATACGGGCGCCTGGCAAACCTCAGAATAGCGTTCCGATACCTTAATAAGGAATCGTTCAAGACACTGTACACTGTGTATGTTAGGCCCATACTGGAGTATGCAGCACCAGTCTGGAACCCACACCTGGTCAAGCACGTCAAGAAGTTAGAGAAAGTACAAAGGTTTGCAACAAGGCTAGTCCCAGAGCTCAAGGGAATGTCGTACGAGGTAAGGTTGAGGGAAATCGGACTGACGACACTGGAGGACAGAAGGGTCAGGGGAGACATGATAACGACATACAAGATACTGCGGGGAATAGACAAGGTGGACAGAGATAGATGTTAGAGAGGACAAACAAGGGTCACAACTGGAAGCTGAAGACTCAGACGAGTCACAGGGACGTTAGGAAGTATTTCTTCAGTCATAGAGTGTCAGCAAGTGGAATAGCCTAGCAAGTGAAGTAGTGGAGGCAGGAACCATACATAGTTTTAAGAAGAGGTATGACAAAGCTCAGGAAGCAGAGAGAGAGAGGACCCAGTAGCGATCAGTGAAGAGGCGGGGCCAGGAGCTGAGTCTCGACCCCTGCAACCACAATTAGGTGAGTACAATTAGGTGAGTACACACACTCTCAGCTCTCAAGGGCCCCCCTTCACACATACATGCAATGCATACTATGTAAGGTAATGGAGAAGATAATCAGAAGAGTGGTGGAGCAACTGGAAAGGAGTGATTGCATAAACAACAGCCAACACTGTCTCACAGACCTGCTTAAGTTACACGAAGTGAGGCGAGGGAGAGAGAGAGGTCGATTAAATACGTTTGACCTGTAAAAAGCCTTCTGACACAGTACCCCAACAAAAGACTGGGATAAAAGCTAGAGGAGCTGGCAGGAATAACAGGGAAAGCGTGGCAGTGGATCACGGAATACTTACCAGAAAGGAAACAACGAGTGATTGCCCTTGAAGCTGTGTCGAAGTGGGCAAGCCTAACTAGTGGAGTTCCACAAGGATCGGTACTGTTATGGGTGTACGTGCATGTTATGTCGAAATAAAAGAACCGGTAAACAGCATAAAATAAATATCCGAAGATCAGCCATAAAATGGACCCCGGAACTGATAAAAAAGCAAAAGAATGTAAGGGTAGAATAAAACTGATAAAGATTTCTTAGCGCCGTAAACAGGAGGAAAAACTATTGGGTATAATTGTCAACATTGGACAAAGTGTTACCGAGGGGATACTGGAAAGTTTTCCTCACAGAGTGTTGCAAGGAAGTGTGTTAGAAATACTGAGGCCTGGTAAGGCGGGCCACACCAGCTAGGCCATCGAGTGTATAAACTTTCCTGGCCATGATCATGTTCATGGCGAGCCCATGAGAGTTGCGGCTCTACTGATGCCCAAGTGACATCTTAGAGAAGTGTTATAAAAAAAAAAGCTGAAATCATGGACATTATTAAGTCACAAACTGATGTTGGTGGCTTGATGAAGCCCACGGTATGGGCGAAACGTCCTAAACAAAGGATCGTGACTCACGAAATCGTAATGACAAAATTGCAAACAAACCATACCACGGGTGGGGATAGAACCCGCGATCAGAGTCTCAAAACAACAGACCGTCGCGTTAGCTACTGGACCAGCTAGCCACAATAGGATCGTATTATGCTGCATTTGTGTCTGCTGTTTCTAAGTCATGTTATAGCTGGAGACGGACATTACTCTGGCTACGTTGATCATAGTCAACAAGTCTGTTAGTGTTATTAATAAACACTACGTGACGTATATACTTCGACACCGATAATAACCGCACTTTGTCTAATACGTCAATAACATTCACCAAGTAACCATTTCTGTAGCCTAGAAAAACAAGAGTTCTGTAGCTAACTGGATCAGCTGGTTTGTGTGACTCGATGGTATCTTCTCTACCTCGTCAGTCACCCTGACATCACCTAACTGACACCTTAGGAAAAACACAACGATAGTATCGTCTGGCAAATTGTAACAATTGTTGCCAGACGATACTACCGTGCTTGGGCATTTCAATCTAATCTTTATAACAGAAACATTTGCTTATTTCCCTAACTCTAGTTTGGATTCGTCAATTTTGGAAACTCCTCTGCCTAACCTGCTTCATAAGTTCACTAAGAACGACAGTAATATAAATCGACCTACTTTAATCAACACTTAAGACTGTGTCGTGCATATCTACTTTATTCGTGCCCTGGCCAATATTCTTAACGAAGTGACAAGCGCTCCTACCTTGCTCCTTGCGCACGATAACACTGACTATGCAGGAACTGCTTGAACTTGTTGTCCATTAGAGAGGCCCAGGCCTCTCTAATGAACAACAGAGACTATTTATTCTTTTTCTGTTTGAAGTCTGTCCGGAAACCGACGTATAAATAAATGTTACACGGTTTGACATTTTTAACAGTCACAAGTTCACTTGCGGCACGGCTTCAGGTGATCGCTCTAAGCTCGATAGTCCAGTCTGTCATACGACGGAAGGGATGTATACTAGAAACGAAGAGGTCAGTGATATCATCAAGCGAAGTCTCGCCACAGCCCATCAGAACGGGAACCCTCAGCTACTGAGGCCCGATGGAAACCAGAAGCATCCAGATAGTCACCAAGTTACCCTGAAAAGATTGTAAGCAGATTCCATGAGACTACACTTGTGCCTCTACGTTGGCTGAAGATGAAAGGGGCGGGGCTACCATTTTCAAGGAGACCCAGAAGATCAACAAATACAGAGGACTGGCACCATGCTATAACTTCATCTCAAAAGGATCGGAGACCCTCGGAGCATGGGGCAAGTATGCTCTCAGATTCCTTAAAGAGTTGCGTGACAAACTCATCAATAAAAAGAGGGACCCGAGAGTAACCAACTTCCTTTTCCAGAGACTCAACCTTGCGATCCTAAGAGGAAATGCCTGAAGCAATCTAGGTACACGACCCACAACCGGGGAGCTGGATGAAGTATTTGAGATGTCACCTCTGTGACGTAATGCATGTTGTTCTCATTCCCAATGTATCTTTTGTAATATATATATATATATATATATATATATATATATATATATATATATATATATATATATATATATATATATATATATTATATATATATATATATATATGTCGTGCCGAATAGGCAGAATTTGAGATCTTGGCTTAAATAGCAACGCTCATCTTGCCAAATAGGACAAGTGAAAATTTGTGTTTACCTGGAGTTTACCTGGAGAGAGTTCCGGGAGTCAACGCCCCCGCGGCCCGGTCTGTGACCAGGCCTCCTGGTGGATCAGAGCCTGATCAACCAGGCTGTTACTGCTGGCTGCACGCAAACCAACGTACGAGCCACAGCCCGGCTGGGCAGGAACCGACTTTAGGTGCTTGTCCAGTGCCAGCTTGAAGACTGCCAGGGGTCTGTTGGTAATCCCCCTTATGTGTGCTGGGAGGCAGTTGAACAGTCTCGGGCCCCTGACACTTATTGTATGGTCTCTTAACGTGCTAGTGACACCCCTGCTTTTCATTGGGGGGATGTTGCATCGTCTGCCAAGTCTTTTGCTTTCGTAGTGAGTGATTTTCGTGTGCAAGTTCGGTACTAGTCCCTCTAGGATTTTCAAGGTGTATATAATCATGTATCTCTCCCGCCTGCTTTCCAGGGAATACAGGTTTAGGAACCTCAAGCGCTCCCAGTAATTGAGGTGTTTTATCTCCGTTATGCGCGCCGTGAAGGTTCTCTGTACATTTTCTAGGTCAGCAATTTCACCTGCCTTGAAAGGTGCTGTTAGTGTGCAGCAATATTCCAGCCTAGATAGAACAAGTGACCTGAAGAGTGTCATCATGGGCTTGGCCTCCCTAGTTTTGAAGGTTCTCATTATCCATCCTGTCATTTTTCTAGCAGATGCGATTGATACAATGTTATGGTCCTTGAAGGTGAGATCCTCCGACATAATCACTCCCAGGTCTTTGACGTTGGTGTTTCGCTCTATTTTGAGCCAAAATTTGTTTTGTACTCTGATGAAGATTTAATTTCCTCGTGTTTACCATATCTGAGTAATTGAAATTTCTCATCGTTGAACTTCATATTGTTTTCTGCAGCCCACTGAAAGATTTGGTTGATGTCCGCCTGGAGCCTTGCAGTGTATGCAATGGAAGACACCGTCATGCAATAATTTCTCCAAAATCATTCTGAACCTAACGAAAAAATTTATTTCACTGTGTTTGTTTAGTATTAAATTATTGTAAATGAATCTAAAATATGTTTAGTTGGGTTAGGCTAAAATAAATTGCTTTTGTTATAGTAAGGTTAGGTAAGTTTTCTAAGTTCCTTTTGGTGCAAAATTATTTTTACATTAACATTAATGAAAAAAATATATCTTTAAACATTCAAGAGAAAATTTTAGAAACGACTTAATTTTAAATGAGTTCTTGCTAACTGACCAGTTTTACATATTCGGCACGACATTATATATATATATATATATATATATATATATATATATATATATATATATATATATTATATATATATATATATAATATATATATATATATATATATAAATATATGTATATATATATATATATATATATATATATATATATATATATATATATATATATATATATAATATATATATATATTATTGCACCCGCGAACAAGTGGTATATATCAATAACAACACTGCGACTAGTCAAGGAGTCGAACCCATGCTGCTTTGGCCTGCATCATGGTGGGCGAAAACTCATGACGCCTTAATCCACGAGTTCGACTCCTTGACTAGTCGTAGTGTTGTTATTGATCAATACCACTTGTTCGTGGGTAAAATAATATAAAATACTGCTCGTTGTACTAGTACACCAAACAGGGACTAGAATGAAATTAGCCTAGAGTCATCCACACCATCGTGTGTCCTTGGGTAGCGAGTACAACATCCAGTTCTGCTAGATGCGCTACTCTTAAGGATTGTGTGGTCCAGTGGATTAAGGGGTCATGAGTTTTCGCCCACCATGAGGCAGACCAAAGCAGCATGGGATCGACTCCTTCACTAGTCGCAGTGTTGTTATTGATATATATTATATATATATATTATAATATATTTTATATATATATATATATATATATATATAAACACTGATCTCTGGCTGAAGGAGACTCGAACCTACGAACCTTAGGACAAGGTACGCAGTGCTATACCAATCTACCCACACTGGACAATACTTTGGTGTGTAGCATGAGCTACACGTTTGATCCAAGGCAGCCAGCTTTCAGGGAGAAGGCTTACAGCTTTTCATCTCATCCCCTGCATGCATCAGCCTTACTAGAGATATTAACAATGCAAGGAATTCGCGAGAGCAGGCGATGCATGCAGGGGATGAGATGAAAAGCTGTAAGCCTTCTCCCTGAAAGCTTGCTGCCTTGGATCAAACGTGTAGCGCATGCTACACGCCAAGGTATTTTCCAGAGATCAGTGTTTGTGTATATTTCGCCTGCTCTCGCGAATTCCTTGCATATCTATATATATTATATATATATATATATATATATATATATATTATATATATATATATATATATATATAATATATATATTAAATATATATATATATAATAATTTTTATATATATATAATAATATATAATAATATAATATATTTTTTATTATACACTGGCCGATTCCCCCCAAAGGCAGGGTGGCCCGAAAAGAAAAATTTCACCCCCAATCACTCCATCAGTTTTGCCAAAAGGGGTATTTTACACCTTTTTTAAACTCAACTTTAACACCCCTCCTTCAGAGTGAGGCACTGTACTTCCCATCTCCGGACCAAGCCCGGCCCCCGGTTTCCCCCTGAATCCCTTCAAAAATGTTATTTTGCTCACACCCAACGACGTCAAGTTTTAAAAAACCATTTGCTCCATTCCCTTATCAAACACGCTCAGCATCCCTGCGGAAGTCCAAGCCCCTCGCCAAAAAAACCCCTTTACCCCTCCCCCAAAATTTTTCCTACCCGACCCCACCCCCCCTTTCCCTTTCCCACTACAACTGATACACTCTTAAAGTCATTCTGTTTCGCTCCATTCCTCTACATGTCCAAACCACCTCAAAACCCTTCCTCACCCTCGGAAAAAATTTTTGGGTAACCCGCACCTCCCCCTAATTTCCCCCAAAAACTACGAATTCTTCATTATTTCACCCACACTTGCCCCAGCATGACATCTCCATGCCCCAGTTTCCTCGCGCAACTTTCCACCCATGCTTCACGCCCATTAAGAGCGTTGGTAAAACTATACTTCATACATTCCCTCTTTGCCCCAAGGACAAAGTTCTTTGTCTCCACAGACTCCTAAGGCACACTCACTCTTTTTTCCCCTCAATTCTTGATTCACCTCATTTCTAGACCCATCTCTGACACTCAACTCCCAAATACAAATACGTTCACCTCCTCCATACCTCTCCTCCAAGTATTAAATTTTTTTCTCACCTAATTTTTAGTTATCCTCAAAACCCTTTACTCTTTCCTGTTTCCCCTTTTAAATTTTTCCCTTTTTTGACACCTACCAAAATTCATCCACCAATCCTGAAAACTTCTCTTCAAAACTCCCAAAGCACAGGTCATCAGCAAAGAGCAACTGTGAAAACCCCCCATTTATGTGTGATTTTTTAATTTTTTTAACTCCACGCCTCTTCCCAAGACCCTTGCATTTACTTCTCTTACAACCCCACTATAAATAATTAAACAACCACGGTGACACACACAACCTTTGTCAAGGGCCTATTTTTTTACGGGGAAAAAATTTCCCTCTTTCCTACATACTCTAACTTGAGCCTACTATCCTCGTAAAAACCTTCACTGCTTTCGTAACCTCCTCCACACCAACATTGCAACATCTCCACTTGCCCCCCTATCCACCCTGTCATACGCCTTTTCCAATCCAAAATCCCACAAAAACCTCTTTAGCCTTATCTAAATCTGTTCACTTATATTTTCACTGTAAACACCTGGTCCACACACCCCCTCCCTTTTCCTAAAGCCCCCTTGTTCATCTGCTACCTTTTTTCCGCTTACTTTAAATTTTTTTAAATTAAACTCTACCATACACTTTACCAGGTATATCAACAGACTTATCCCCCAAAATTTTTGCATTCTTTTACCCCCTTTTTCCCTTTTAACAAAGGACTATGCATCTCTCGCCAACCCCTAGGTACCTTACCCCTTCCATAATTTTTTAAATAATTGCCCCAACCACTCCAAAACTATATCCCCCCCTGCTTTAACATTTCTATTTTTACCCCATCAACCCCCGCCCCTTTACCCCCTTTCTTTTTACTATGCCTCACGAATTTTCCCCCACACTCACAACTGGCTCTCCCACTCCTAAAAGATGTTTTTCCTCCTTCCCCTATACACAAAACCCCCGCTTCCTTATCTTCATCAACTTTTAAAAAATTTCCCCTCAAAAATTCCCCCCATCTTCCCAAAAAAACCTTAACTCCCTTTAAAACTCTCCTCTCCTTTTTTTAAAACGACAAATCCATTTGTTCTCTGGTTTTCTTAATTGTTAATCTCATTTCCAAAATTTTTTCCTTATTTTCAACAAAATTTGTTGATAAATCTCCCACTCTCTCATTTGCTCTTTTTTTTACTTTGCTTAACCACTCTCTTAACCTCTCTTTTTTTCCCCATATACTCTTCCCCCCTTGCATCACTTGCACCCCCTCCTGCCACCACTTTCCTGTAACCCAAACTTTGCGAACACTCAAACACTACTTTTTTAAAACCTCCCCCTACCTCTTCGACCCCATTGCCTATGCCCCTAAATTACCCATCATCCCCCAATAGCTGTTTATACTACCCTAACTCCCTCCTCTTTTATTTTATAAACCTTCACCTCCCCTTTTTCCCCCATGCTTCTATTCTCCTTGTATTCCCATTCCTTTTTAAATCTCATGTAGCTCAATAGAAATGATTGATTATCTGGGGCCCCCTCTATAAACAGTACACCTAAAGTTACTAAACAGTCTTTTACTACCAATACATAATCCAACAAACTACTGTCATTTTCGCCCCTACACATATCTTGTATACTTTTTTTTATCCTCTTTTTCTTAAAATATGTTTTTCCCTATAACAAAACCCCCTTTTCTATACAAATTTCAATAAAAGGGGCTCCCTTACCCTTTACACCTGGCACCCCAAAAATTTACCTCCAAAACCCTCTCTAAAAGTTTCTCCTACTTTTCATTTAGGTCCCCTACCACAATTACTCTCCACTTGGTTCAAAGGCCCTATACATTCACTTAACATCTCCCCAAAAACTCTCCTCTCCTCTGCATTTTCCCCCTCTTCTCCGGGGCATAACGCTTATTTGACCCCATTTCTCGCATCCAACCTTTACTTTAATCCCATAATTTTTTGAATTTAAACATTCATATTTTTTCTTTTTTCCTTCCATAACTATCATTTAACATTCGCTACCCCCCTTTCCCTTTTCCTAAATCTCTCAGATCTCCAGATTTAATCCCCTTTATTTCCCCCCCCCCTGAAACCTCCTACCCCTTCAGCTTTGTTTCGCTTAGGGCCAGGACATCCAACGTCTTTTTATTCATAACATCGCAAACATCCCCCCCCCCCCCTTTCTTTGGGGCATCCCCACTACTCCCGCACATTTAAGCAACCCCGTTTTAAAAGTTTTTTCTTCTTCCTTTTTTTTTGTAAGTTCTACAGGAGAAGGGGTTTACCCCTTGCCCCGGCATTTTAGTCGCCTCATACCAAACCCTGGCTTTACGGGGGAAAGATTCTTTCCCCTTCCCCTGGGCAATAAAAGAAATAAAGAAGAACAAGAGCTATTTAGAAAAAGGAGAAAAACCTAATGTTGTTATATATATAAGCATGTGCGTGTCTGTGAATGGGACCAAGTTAAGTTGGAGTAGCAAAAATATCCCTGTTATCTAGCGTGTTTAGAGACAGAAAAAAACACCACAATCCTCCATCATGTAAAACAGTTACAGGGTTTTTGTTTTACATCATCTGGCGGCGGGATATTCCCTGGGTGGGTTTCTGTCTACCAAAACCATACCTTTTATATTTTTTATGGTGTGTGTGTGTGTGTGTTTTTGTGTGTGTGTGTGTGTGTGTGTGTGTGTGTGTGTGTTGGGTGCGTGCGTACGTGTGTATGTTGTGTGTGTTGTTCGTGCGTACGTGTGTATGTTGTGTGTGTGTGTTGTTTGTGTGGTTGTGGGTGTGTGTGTGTGGTGTGTACGTGCTATGGTATGTGTGGGGTGTGTGTGTGTGTGTGTGTGTGTGTTGTGTGTGTTGGGGTGTGTTGGTGGTGTGTGTGTGTGTTGTGCGTGTGTGTTCTGTGTGTGGTGGTTGTGTGGTGTGTGTGTGTGTGTGTGTGTGTGTGGTTGTGTGGTGTGTGTGTGGTGTTGGTGGTGTGTGTGTCTGTGTACTCCCTAGTTGGGTTTCGGGGGGGCAGTCCGAGTCCGGCCCCGCCCTTTACTGATCGCTATAGTCACTCTCCCGAGCCTGAGCTTATCATACCCTGCTAAAGCTATGTTTTGGTCCTGCCTCCAAACATCGCTCCCAAAAATTCCACTTTCTGACTACTCTTGGCTGAAAAAATCATCCTAACATCCCGTGATTCATCTGTGTCTTCAGTTCCAACTGTGTCCCCTTGTTACTGGTCCAATCTCTGGGAAAACCTGTCTTTTTTCCACCTTGTCAATTCCTTCTTTTTGTATGTCGTTATCATGTCCCCCCCCATCCTTTCCCGTCCTCCAGTGTCGCAGGTTTATTTCCTTAACCTCTCCCGTAGGACTACCTCTTAGCTCTGGGGCTAGTCTTGTTTTCAATCTTTGACTTTCCTAGTTTCTTCACGTGCTTGGCTGGTGTGGTTCCAAACTGGGGGCCGCAACTCCAATATGGGGCCTAGTAACGGGGTACAGGGCCAACGATTCCTTTTAAGATTCGGGAAGCGTTTTGAGGGTTTTCCGGCGCCTATATGCTGCAGCAGTTATTTGGTTGATGTGCGCTTCAGGAGATGTGCCCGGGTTTTACTCACCCCAAAATCTTTTTCCTTGGTATGTTTGTATCTCTCCCCCCCAATGTACCCTCTGCGGTCTTCTTTTCCCTTCCCCAATCCTCATGGGCTTTTCACTTGGTGGGGTTGAACTCCAGGAGCCCGTTGCTGGGCCAGGTCTGCGCCTGTCCAGACCCTTTGTAGTTCCCTGGTCTTCGATCGAATGAACTTTCTCATCAATCACGTCCCTCTGCAAACAGGACACCCCCAAGGGCATTCCTTCCGCATGTCGTTCACAATACCAGAAACAGCACTGGGCCAGACTACCCCGTGGGACCCCCCTGGGACAGGGGGCCCACCTGACACCCACCTGTACCATTACTCGCTGCTGTCTTCCTACAAGTATTCCCTGACCAGCAGGCCTTCCCTGTTATTTGCTTGGTCCTCCAGTTTTGCCTAATCTCGTGTGGGACTGTGTCAAACGCCTTCTTCAGTCTAGAAAATCAATCCACCCACCCCCCTCTCTCTTCTTTACTGTCACCATGTCATAGAACTCCGTAGGTTTGTGACACGGTTTCCCGTCTCTGAAACCATGTTGTTGTGGTGATAGTCATTTTTTTAGATGTTCCCCCCATTCTTCCCTGAAAATCTTTTCCATGAATTTTTATAGCCAACGCCAAAAAGTTTGGACGCCCATTAGACACGGTGTTTCTAAAGTGAGTCAGTGACGGGAAGCAGGGAGGGGAGGGAGGGACAAACCCACTCAGTGAGGTCAGGTGGCACAGCATCAGGGACTGCCAAGGTACGTGCCCTGGAGGTGACAACTTACTACTTACCACGAAGGAGCGCACACGTTTTCTACTGTTTCGATACTTTTGTTGACGTATTTACAACATTGTTTGGGACCTGTATCTATTCCCGATTATGGACTGCACGTGTACTCACCTATATGTGGTTGCAGGGGTCAATTCACAGCTCCTGGCCCTGCCTCTTCCCTGGTGGCTCCTAGGTTCACTCACCTCCGGCTTCAAGAGCCTTGTTGTACTTCGTCTTAAAACTATATTCCTGTTTCCCATCACTCAAACATTCTGTCCCAATTCACCTTGTCGATTCTTCTCAATATTTTGTACATTGTTATCATATCTCCAGTGTCCTCCTCTCCTCCAGTGCCATCAGGTTTTGTTCCCATAACCTCAATTGTTGCAAACATCTACCCTTTCTCTAATTTCTTGAAGTGCTTGGCCAGGTGTGGGTTCCATACTGGTGCTGCGTACTCCAGTATGGGTCTAACGTACACTGGGGAATTTTACTTAGATGCATACGAGGCACTCATGTTTATTGTGACCGCTCAATACCCCAGCATTCGCAACTTGGAGTCTTCCTTCGATGGTGGCTGTCTATCGGTCCCACTGGGCTGAAAAGGGTGAGGATACATGTGTTAAACTCACGTTGATGACGTATGTTATATGGCATCTATATGGTTCGGTTTATCACCCTACATCATTACCTATTACTGCAGTAAATTAGGGTATCACGACACGGTAGTGTCTTGATCCCGATGTAGATGGCTTGATTGAAGGTAGGATCAATCCACTACACAATCTGCTCACATTGAAGGTCATTTAGCAACATGGTGTGTAACACAAGAGTATAATATTCCGCAAATGTTTCTCTCTCTCTCTCTCTTCTCTCTCTCTCTCACTCCACTCTCCTCTTCTTCCTCTCTCTCGTCTCCTCACTCTCCTCTCTCTCTCTCTCTCTCTTCAAACACACGCTACGTCGCTAACAATATAGCTGAAATAAACCTTATATATTTACCTTCCTGTCTACTACCTCAGACGCCCATCTCAACCCCAAATTTCTACGGGACTGACCCCTGCCACCCATAGGTTACCTCACACAAGCCTGCTAAAGCCTGCCTCCTGTGTGCTCGTGCCAGAAGCCTTACTTCTGCCACAGAGATATCTCAGCCCTGAGTGAGTCTCTGCGACACACCAGAAATGTTTAGTCTCACTGCATCACATGAGATCATGAGACTCATGTGGTGCAAATGTGGCGTGAGATGTGATGCTGTTAAAAAAAGAGAAAGTGTGAAAAAAAGGAAGAGAGACAAGCGTACAGTGACACAATTAACCTCTGTCTCCTCACTTTATTTATCATCCTGTAATGTTCAGTTTTATATAACCAAGACTTAAAGTGCTCTCCCTTTCTTTCATTTCATTTATTCACGGATATATATATATAATATATATATATATATATATATATATATATATATATATATATATATATTTTATATATATATATATATATATGGTTTAGAAAGACACGTAAGCAAACACTATAACATATTTATTAGAAAACGTTTCGGTCCTGGGACCTTGATCACTTCTAACATACAGAGGTAGAAAGACATTATATATATAGGCGGAGAGTGAGATGTGACGCACGTGACCTGAGGAATGTCATAAGAACATAAGAATGGAGGAACACTGCAGAAGGTCCACTGGCCCATGCGAGGCAGGTCCTTATCAAAACAACCTCTACCTATGATGAGGACGGGTAGACGATGAAATCATGTGACTCCTGTGTTGTTGGGTTGGTGCTGCTTAAGTATCATGTATTCCAATGTTTTTGAAATTTTGTAGTTTCCAGTGTTGCGTTCTATAGTGTCGGTGACAGCGATTAGTGAGGCTTCTAGGCACCGTCGGCGTCTGAGGTCTGGTTCGGTGAGAACGAGTTGTGCCTCGTTCCAGTTCATCAAATGCCCCGTGGAGTCTCTGTGGAGGACACAGGCGTACCTTACATCGTCTCTGTTAGAGGCATTTCGATGCTCATTCAGGTGGACTGCAAGATCTCTGCCTGTCTCGCCTACATATTTCTTGGGACAGAACCCACAGGGGATAGTGTAGACTCCTGCTGTAGAAGTTAGAGGTGTGGGGCTGCGTTTCGTAGTGAGGTCTTTGATAGATGATGTGTTTATGGTGGAAACGTTGATGTTACTCATAGCAAGTGCCCGGCGAGTATTCGTGGCAACATCGCCACATGGGAGTACTATGAACTGTTTTGGGGGCTGTTCCATGGACGGTTTGTTGAGGATAGCTTGTGCCTTGAGTATGCAATCTCGGATGAAGAAAGATGGGAACTGAAGACGTGTAAAGGCTTGTGTTATGTAAGTGCATTCTTCTTCTAGAAAACAAGGGCTGGAGATGCGAAGAGCTCTCAAGAAGAAGCCAATGAGGACTCCTCTCTTAGTGCGGGTGTCTTGGTGTGAATAAAAGTGTATAAACGTCCTTTTTGGGGGTTTTCTATACATTTTGAAGAGAATTTTGGGCACTGCGGGAGATCTGCACAGAAAACCGCGGGGAAAAGGAATTTTCCCCTTTCATTTTGGGATTTCAAGTGTAAACTTTTTGATGGTTCAACTGCTTTAAAAATTTTGGTTGAAAAGGGGCCTGGATATTGAGACGTCCCTGATAGAAAACCAATATACATAAAACTATCTTACCAGGAAACGGTTTTGGGGAAAAGACCTTGAGACAGAGGCTCACTGAAAACCACAAACCCCCCTTTACCTCTTTTTAGTTTTTCATCAATCTAGGGGAAAAACCTTTGTTTTTAATTTTTCAATTTTTTCAAGTATCGGGACAACTGTTAAAAACAATGCTTTGGATGGAAATGGGCAGCCCCCCTCATGCTGTGCGGGAAACCCTTCAGGGAAAAAACCTTTGGAGACAGAGAAATTCAGCACCCTCTTTCCCCAAAAACCGAAAACCCCTTTGGCAAAGGGAAAACGTTAAAGATAAAATTGGTTTTCTATCCAGACGTCCCCAATATCCATGCCCTTTTTTCAACAAGATAAATGAAAAGTTGAACCTCAAAAACTTTTAAAACTTGAACTCGAAAATGTTTGGCAAACTTCCTTTCCTCGACGTTCTATTTGTGCAGACCCTCCCGACAGTGAAAAACTTCTTTTTCCAAATGTATAAAAAAACCTACCAACAAGGGCGATCCCTTTTACACTTTTTTTCACACCAAGACACCCGCACTAAGAGAGGAGTCCTCATTGGCTTTTTCTTGACGCTCTTCGCATTTTCCAGTTTTACATATTCGACACGGGGCAAAATATATATATAATTAAATATAAATATAATAAAAAATATATATATATTTATATATATATATATATAAAAAATTGTCCAAGGGCTGAGGAAGGGTTTTGAAATGGTTTTGGACATGTAGGGGAAAAATGGGGCGAAAAAAATGACTTCCCAAAAGTGTATCAGTCTGGGGAGTGGAAGGAAGGCGGGGTAAAAGGGGTCGGGGCCCAGGAAGGGGTTTGGGGGGAGGGGGGAAAGGGGGTTTTTGTGCGAGGGGCTGGACCTTTCAGCAAAGGGATGCGTGGGGCGGTTTTTAAAAGGATTTAATGGGGACAAAAGGTTTTTAATACTTTTTACGGGGGCTGTTTGGGGTGTGAGGGAAAGTAAACATTTTTTGAAGGGGTTCAAAGGGGAAAACCCGGGAGGCCGGACCCTTTAAATCCCCCGGAGATTTGGGGAAATACAGTGCCTGCCCCCGAAGGAGGGGGGGTTTTAATTTTTGCAGTTTTTAAAAAGAAATTTTAAAGCACCCTTTTGGCAAGACAGTGATGGAGGAATATGGTGAAATTTTTCTTTTTCCGGGGGCCAACCCTTGCCTTGGTGGGGAAACGGCCAGTGTGATAATAATAATAATAAAAAAAAAAAATAGTTTATATATGTGGGGATATATAAAAATATACATTTTATATATATATATAAAATATATATAATATAATATATATATATTATATATATAAAATATATATATAATATATATATAAAATATATATATTTTATATATTAATTTGCAAGAGCAGGGGAAATATACACAAACACTGTCTCGGGGTGAAGGAAAAATCGAACCTAGGGAAACCCGGGTCAAAGTCTAGCGCCCAAAATGGAAATATTGGCAGTTTGGAGGGGTATGTGGGGTAACTTTATATTTTGAGCACCTCTGGAAAAGCAGTATAAAGTGGGGAGTGTGGTTGGGGGGGAAAATGTTGAATGAGTTGAAAGTATTTTTTTTTTTGGGGATTTTTTTTTTTTTTTTTTTTTGGGTCACCCTGCCTCGGTGGGGACGACCGACCCTTTTTGGGGGAAAAAAATTTAAAATAAAATAATATAATTTTTGGACCACGAACGAAGGTATTGATCAATAAAAAACACTGCCTAGCCAAGGGGTTTGAAACCCCAAATTTTTAAATTGGGCCCACCTGATGGGAAAACGAGAACCAATGAAAGCCCCCCTTTTTAAAAACAGGACCCCCCAACCCTACAAGAATGGGGCAGCCAAAAAAAACAGCTGGGGTTGGGCCGCCATCCAGGGCATATGGGGTGTGGGGGGGCTTTAAAACTAAATTTTATTTCTCATCCCTGTTTGGGGTACTAGCCCCCCACGAGCAATTTATATTTTATTTTAACCCCCGAAAAGAGTGGTATTTAAACAAAAAAACAACAAAAGCTTTGCCCAAAGGGTTTAAAACCATGTTGTACTGGGCCCGCCCAAAGGGGAAGCGAGAACCCCCATGACGCTTTAAAAAAACCCCAGGAAAGGTGAATAAAAGGGGGTTTATAAAAAAGAAAAAGTTGGCTTACCAGAGGGTTTTTAAAAAAAGGGAAAGTGTTTTTAAAGAAGAGTAGAAATAATATAGAGTAAAAGAAATGAAAAGAGTGGGGAGAGATTGGGAAAAAGGGGAGGCCCAAAAGATAGAAATGGGGGAGGGCCTTTCAAAAAAATTTTTAAAGAAAAAAAGAAAAAATTTTGGGGTGAGTTTTAAAAAAGTTAAAAGTTTTGTGGATGGGGGGATGGAGGTTTTTTGGGGAGATGGCGAGAATATTTTTTGAGGAACTTTTTAAAATTCGCGAAAAAAAAGGGAAGCGGTAATTTTCCTTTCCCTGGGCCCGGGAAAGGGATTTCCATCTTTTAGGGGTGGGAAAAACAGGGTTTTAGGTGGGGGAGGTGCGTGAGGCATTAAAGTAGAAAGAAAGGGGGTAAAGCACTGGAACTGACGGGGTCATGAAAAAAAAGTTAAAAAGCAGGGGGGGGACCTAGTGTTTTTGTTTTGGGATTTTTTTTTTAAAAAAATGTATGGGAAAGGGGGCGGGGGCAAATAACCCCTTCTCCCCTATAAATTACTAAAATTTTAAAAAAAGGAAACTTTTTGTTTTTCCCTTTTTGGGCCACCCTTAAACCCTTTTTGGGAAAAAAAAAAAGGGCCCCTTTTTTGAAAACAAAAAGATGAAAGAGGGGGAAAGGGACCCAGGGGGTTTGGGGGAAGCATGTTTTTTTTAGTCCCTTTATATAAAAAGGGGAAAGGGGGGCAAAAAGATTTTAAAAAAAAATAGAGGGGAAAAAGTTTACTGAGTATACCGGAAAAGTGTACGTAGGGTTATTATTGAAAGAATTAGAGGTAAGACAGAAAAAGTTTTGTGGATGAGCAAGGAGGTTTTTCAGAGGGGTAGGGGGTGTAGAATAAATTTTTACATTGAAGCATATAGTGAACAAATTTAGATAAAGGTCGGGAAGTTTTTATTGCTTTTTATGGATTTAGAAAAGGTTTGGCCAGACACGGGCAGCGCCAGGCAAATAAACTAGAGGGATGGGGGAGCAATGTGGCAGAGTTAAGTAAGGGAATAGGGGTAAGTTACTAAATGTGTAAAGATTTTTTTATGGGATAGTGAGGCTCATTAGGGGTGTAGAAAGAGGGAGAAACCCCCAGTAAAAGAGGTCTTAACGGGGATGGTAATGTCACCATGGGGTTTAATAATTTTTAGAGGGGGATGAAAATGAAGTAAGTGCTAGGGTTTGGGGGAGGGGGGGTGGGATTAAATTAGGGGGAATAAAAATACAAAATGGGAAGTGACACAGTTACTTTTGCGTGATACTGTGCTTATGGGAGACTCTAAAAAAAATTTTCAAAGGTTAGTGGATGACTTTGGGATTAGTTTTAAAAGGGAGAAATTGAAAATGAACATAAAAAAGGGTAAAAATGATGAGGTATCAAAAGTTTAAAAAAGAAAAATTGGATATTAAAATTTGGGGAGGGGAGTTGGAAGAAAATGAATGTTTTAGTTCAGGGAGATGACTTGTCGGCGGGTGGATTTTTTGAGGATGGGTTAATCAGAAATTTATGGGAAAAATGGGGAGTGGGGCGTTGAGGTATAGTGGGGACAAAAAAAAGTTATCTATGGAGGCAAAAAAGGGGAAGTATGAAAAAAAGAGTACCAAAACTTTATATGGGGGTGAAGCTTGGGGTTTTGAACAGCAGCGAGGAGACGGGTTGGAGGGAGTGGAGATTCCTTCTAAGGGGAAAAGTGTGGTGTAAATATTATGCAGAAAATTCGGTGTGGAAATTTAAAAGGGGTTTGGGTTAATAAAATATTTTCCAAGGGCAAAGAGGGGTTGTTGAGGTGGTTTGGTGATATAGAGAGAATGGATCAAAGTAGAATGACATGGAG
>NC_069401.1:5827397-5834897 GCF_026875155.1 Cherax quadricarinatus
CTTGTGAGGTGAAGTGGTGCCTCTTGGGAAGAGTTGTTGCCCTTCTGGCAGTGCATACTCTAGGATGGACCTGACATATGTTGTGTATAGTCTTAAGTGCCTCCTTGTTAAAGTTCCTAAAAGCTATCCCCTAAATTTGCCAATCTCGCGTTAGCTGTGGCAGTTATTTTGTTGGTGTGCGCCTCAGGCGAAACGCTCAGACGTATGCTCACCCCGGAGGTCTTTCTCTTCAAGAGAGGCATGCAACCGTAGTCCCTAGAACCTGTACTCTCTTTTCCAGTCTTCCATGCCCTTCCGCGATTTTCATAATAATTCGTTCACTGGTGTTACATCCTAGCGCCAATTAGCGCCAACTTGTCCAGAACCATTTTTACTTTCTTATGTTGTATTCTCTACATCAGTTGCATATCTTCTGTGGACAGAGATATCTCTGATTCGACCTCTGCTGTCATGTCATTTACATACACAAGTGTACTGGCTCTAGTACTGCTAGTTAGGTGCCAAAAAATGTGATGCTTGTTAATATGTTCCAGGAAATGCGGAGTTTGTTCTGCTAGTTATAATAGTAGAACACGAAAGACAAGTATGACTTGATTGCATTAACCGAGAAATTAAAAATTTTTGATAATGGTCCGAAATAAAGAATAATTTGAAAAAAAAAATGATTATGGACAATAAAAGACTACTAGCCTGGTTGAAAGATATTTTTACATTAATAAATTTTAAGATTATTAAATATATATTTTTTTCCATTTAGCTTTGAAGACGCAGCACATTAAAACAACGATATACAAGGTCTATACACCGAGGGATGTATTTCTCTTAGCGTATATATGCTGAGATATTAATTTCGTCTCTACTTCAAGGATTAATGTGAATTTTTGTCTTGAGTTGACAAGATTGATGGAGTATTCAAGAGGCCGTAACGTAGCCACTAGGCTTTGAGCCCCATCAACCAAAACAAGAATAAAGAATAAAGGGGGAGTGGAAAACAGTAGAGAAAAGAATCATGAGGTGATAGTAACCTATCAACTGATGTTTTCTTCCCTTTAAACACATCAGTGTTAAAATTATGAATTAATTTCCATGGAAAGATGTCAACATCATCTGATTAGCTCCTTAAAAAATAATTTCTGCCTAAACTCTTTCCTTCCTGACCTTCCGACCCCCTTCCCCTGACCCCCTTCCCCTGATCCCCTTCCCTTGACCCCCAACCCCTGACCCCCCAACCCCTAACCCCCAACCCCTGACTCCCCCAACCCCTGACCCCCAACCCTCCAACACTTACACACAGGTAATAGTAACTCCAGTTCTCCTGGAAGGGTAACTTTGAAACTCTCGTATCTGATGAACTTACGTCACAACACCTGACAATAGCCTCATGATCAAAAATTTCGTGAACTCCAGCATATATGACGGAATATGACGGTGAAACGACTTTTATTCCCACTGTGTAACTGTCGTATGAGACTTGAGGAGCCGCACGCTGCTGATGTATCAAATTTTAGTAAATAAAACGAACACATACACTAATTCTCTCTCTCTCTCTCTCTCTCTTCTCTCTCTCTCTCTCTCTCTCTCTCTCTCTCTCTCTCTCTCTCTCTCTCTCTCTCTCTCTCTCTCTCTCTCTCTCTCTCTCTCTCTCTCTCTCTGCTGCATATAATCTTGATAATTTTAACGTATTCGTCTTTTACAAAAAAAGTAAGATTCTCTTACTAATCCATCAACGCAGAGTGAACCTCGACACCTGAAACTCTTTATTGAGTGAGAAATATTAAGTTTCTTTATCCCATCCATGCCAAGTTTGTAACATGACTCTTCCGACACACACACACAGAAGGCGTTTGATACAGTTCCACCCAAGAGATTAGTGCAGAGCTGGAGTACCAAGCAGGGATGACAGGGAAGGCACTACCATGGATCAGGGAATACTTGTCAGGAAGACAGCAGCGAGTCATGGTACGTGGCGAGGTGTCAGAGTGGGCACCTTTGACCAGCGGGATCCCACAGGGGTCAGTCCTAGGACCAGTGTTGTTTCTGGTATTTGTGAACGACATGACGAAAGGAATAGACTCTGAGGTGTCCCTGTTTGCAGATGACGTGAAGTTGGTGAGAAGAATTCAATCGGACGAGGACCAGGCAGAACTATAGAGGGATCCGGACAGGCTTCAGGCCTGGTCCAGTAACTGGCTCCTGGAGTTCAACCCCATCATGAGTGGGTGTGGGTGGGTGTGAGATGGACCTGACTAGCTTGTGCTGCTGGGTCTGGTGCAGTGCTCCATCCTTGAGTGGAGATGATCAGACTGGGTGGGTCATTGGGCTAATCCGGGGGGGGGGTCATTGATCTAATCCTGGGGGGGACATGGACCTGCTCCGCATGGGTCAGTAGGCCTGTTGCAGTGTTCTTTCTTTCTTACGTTCTTAAAGTCATGGAGATTGGGGAAGGGCAAAGAAGACAGCAGATGGAGTACAGTCTAGGGGGCCAGAGCCTCCAAACCTCACTCAAGGAAAAAGGATCTTGGTGTGTGTATAACACCAGGCACATCTGAGGCGCACATCAACCAAATAACTGCTGCAGCATATGGGCGCCTGGTAAACCTAAGAACAGCATTCCGACATTTAAATAAGGAGTCATTCAGGACCCTGTACACTGTGTACGTTAGGCCCATACTGGAATATGCAGCGCCAGTTTGGAACCTTCACCTAGATAAGCTTGTAAGGAAACTAGAGAAAGTGCACAGGTTTGCACTTTCTCTAGTTAGGAATGTTAGGTAGTATTTCTTCAGTCACAGAGTTGTCAGGAAGTGGAATAGCCTGGGTAGTGATGTAGTGGAGGCAGGATCCATACATAACTTTAAGAAGAGGTATGATAAAGCTCACGAAGCGGGAAGAGTAACCGGGTAGCAGCCAGTTGAACAGGCAGGGCCAGGAGCTGTGGCTCGACTCCAGCAACCACTGCTAGGTGAGCACACACACACCATCGAAAGCGAAATCCGATGCAACGTTGTTATACAGCCACATCAGAAGGAAGACGACAGTCAGAGACCAGGTAGTCAGGCAAAAGGAGGAATGATGGGAGCTCACAAGGAATGACCAGGAAGTCTGTGAGGAGCTCAGCAAGAAATTTATTGAGGTATTGACCAAGGAGACATGAATGCTACCAATAAACCGCAGAAAAGCGGTGGACTTAACACATACAACTGCAGAAGAGGTGAAGAAGCTGCTATGTGAGCTAGATACCTTGAAGGCTGTGTGACCAGATAATATCTCTCCGTGGGTCCTGAGGCAGGAAGCAGAGGCACTGTGTGTGCCACTAACAACACAGACTCCTCAGTGCACCACTCACCTTTTTCCCTTCACCAGTCCTAAGATTCACCTCGTCTTTTCTTTAGACCCATCTGGACAGGGGTCCATTCCAAATATCTAAAAATACTTTTCCACCTCCTCCTTTACTCTCCCCCTTTCCAAATCGGGATATCTAATTTTTTTCATTTCCAAAATTTTTTTTTTGGCTATCCTAAACCCACCTTGCTTTTTCCAATGTTCACTTTTAATTTCAATTTTTCCAAAACCCCTTCCAAATTCATCTAAAAACCCTTTATTTTTTGAAAAGGGGGGCCACCCCAACTTTTTGAAAGGATCTGATGGCAGCCAGAAAGCTCCAGATGGTATCACCCTTCAAGCCGGGAAACAAAAATGGAAAAGCAGGGGGTTTGTGGGGACTTACATGGGGCATCTATTTGGGCTGTTTACCAAATCCCCAATACACCGGGGAGGAAGGAGGAGCAGTTTCCCAAACCTTCGGGGGAAAGTCCCAAAATTTTCTAGAAAATATGGAAAAACTTTCCCCCATCTTTTATTTTATTTTTTTCCCAGAGGCTCAGGGGGCCCCTTGGCTCAGGGGGGGGAAAGAGTGCTTTCAAAATTTCCCTTAAAGGGGAGCTGGGGGAAAAAAGGGAAAAAAAAAACTCATCAGGGTAATAGGGACCCCAAAGGGCAGCTAGTTTTTTTTTTTCCAGGGGCTCGGGTGCGGCTGTTCAAAGGGGTAATGCCTGCTGTTTTTTTTGGGGCCCCACGCCCCAGCTTTTGGGAGTTTGGATGGGGATTTTCCCCTTTTATAATCGGTGATACACAGTAAAAAACATGTACCTTATTGCCCCCCTTTATATCAACAATGTTCTTTTTAAATATCTTTTTTTACCAAAATTTGAAATTTAAAATATTCCTTTTGGGGTTAAAAAGAAATATATTAAAAGATGGGGGGGTGGTGGGGGAAAGGGGGAATTTTTCCCAAAACGGCTTCAGGAAGAAACCCAAAATTTTCCCTTTCCTTGAAGCCTTTTTATCCACTTCTCCGGGGCCCTTATGGGCCCAAAATTTACCCCAAAAGGGTGTTTTTTATTTATATATATATATATATATATAAAATATAATATATAAAATTATATATATATATATATATATATATATATATTCATAAAATATAAATAATATTATATGTCTTTCCTAATGGGGGTTAAAAAATTTGGGTAAATTTAGAAAGAATTCTTTAAAAAAATTTAAAGTTTTTTCAAAAAAATTTTTCCCCTTTTTAACTTTTAGAGAGATATTTTTATAAAATATTATATATTATATAAAATATATATAATATATATATTTTATATTTTATATTATATATATAAAAAACCCCTGATCTTGGCTAAAGGGAAACTCAAACCTACAAAACCTTAAAAAACGGGGGTATCAGTGCTATACCAATTACCCCAGGGGGACAATCCCTTGGCGTGTAGCTTGCGCTACACGTTGACCCAAGGGCAGCCACCCTTTCGGGGAAAGAAAGGCTTACAGCTTTTCATCTCACCCCCTGCATGCATCAGCCTTACTGGGAGATTTTAAAAAAGAAAGGGAAATTTTCCGCGAGGGAGGCGAAATATACAAAAAACTTTGGGATCTCTGTTTAAAATGATGCTGTTTGTGTTATTTCGCCTGCTCTTGGGGAATTCCTTGCATTTTTTAATATTTTCTAGAAAGGCTGATCCCATGCGGGGGTTTGGGGTTGAAAAGCTGTGGGCCTTCTCCCTAAAAAAAACTGGTTTGCCTTGGATCAAATTTTTGGGCGCAAGGGGGGACCCCCCAAACCCTTCCTTGGCCCCGGGTGGGGGTTTTAGTTTGGGTTTTTAAAACCCACTGGTCCCTTTGTTCCCAAGGTTCTTTGGGGTTCGAGTCCCCTTCAGCCAGGGGTCAGTTTTTTTTTATATTTTTATATATATATATAAAATTATATATATATATTTATATATAAAATATATTATATATTATATTTTATATATTATATTATATTAAGTTAGGTAAATAAAGTTTATCTGAAAAAACGATTTTTTGAGGGCGTTTTTTTTTTAAAAACCACAAAAAGGGGACGGGGCCCGGGAGTTTGGGAGACCGACCCCGAAAAACACAATCTGGCCCCCCCAATGGAAATAAAAGGACCCCAAGGGAAAAAATTAAAGGGGCCCAAAGGGAAAAATAAGTCATTTCTGTCTGCCTTTTTTGGGTTTTCCTGGGTTTCCTCTACACATATGTTGCTATGTATGATAATTTTTATGTAACTGTATTTGTTTTATACCTAAAATTACTTACTTCCCTTAAATTTAAATTTATTGGGAAATTTCCCGTAGTACCAGAATGGTGAAAGAGAAACACTCAGATTTCTCATTTTTAGGGGGAGAAGAGGTTTGAGGACACTCAGACATCCCCCCACATACTAAAGGGGCCGAATCAGGGGCACTCGGGACCTCCAAAACGCACCAACTCAACAAAAAAAAAACAGAAAAATTCTCGATTTTTCCTGCACCAGTTTTGCATGGGTTTTTTAAATCAAAATTAAAGTGTTTTCCCCAAAAACTTCATGACTTCTAAAAACCCCAAAATGGTTTAGCACGCCTTGGGTTTAGGTTTCTATTTAATGGGACCTTTGGGAAAGGCGGGTACGGGGTTACGCGGGGGGCAGGGGTGGGGGGGGAGGGGGGGGGAGGGGGGTTAGGGGCGGGGAGCAAGGGACAAAAGGGCATCCACCCTGAAGGGTTTACATTTGTGGACTTGCTGTATTGCCAAAAAAATACCTTTTTCGTACATTTAATTTGTTGATGTTTTTTGATTTTCTGACTCACAAAAAATCTTTAAAGACACGTTTTGGCAAAAAAACCATACCACGGGGGGGATAGAACCCCGATCAGAGAGTCCCCAAAACTCCAAAACCGTCGCGTTAGCCCGGGGACCAGCTAGCCACAATAAAAATTCGTCCAAAACAAACCCTTTCCCTTTATGGTGTAGAAATGTATCTATTTGGGGACAAAATTTATTGGGGGCTAGAGGGTTTTCTATGGCTAAGGGGAGGGGCCGGGGGGGATTTTTGGGAGAGGGATTTGGATGGGCGGGTTCTATCCCCCCCCCTTTGATATGGTTCATTGTATTTTGAAACCCCAATGTGTTAAGATGGGAGGAAGCTGGAGGGGGGACTTTAAAAAATTTAATTTAAAAAAAAAACCCAAAAAATATTTTAGTTTAAAATTGCTTACTACTTATGGGAAAGCCGTTTTGTTATGCAAAATTTGGGGAAAATTTAAAATTTCAGTTTTGTCCTCCGGGGGATGCGCCCCATATAAAGTCGACAAAACCACCTGGTCCCCCATTTTACAGAGGGGGGGAACTGGAAACCCCCAGGTTTTTTAAAGGGAAACGGGTCGAAATTGCCCCCCCCCCCCCCCCCCCCCACCCGTAAGGGGGGATCGCCCCCCGGGAAACCTCAGTGTGTGCCCTGAGGGGGATCTCTGGTAAAGGGGGTACATTTGGTTTATAAGCAATCGGGAAAAAAAAATTTCACTTTAAGGGGTTTGGGGGTTTTTATCCCCAGGGCCCAGGTTTTTTTGTTTTGCATTCGTTGTTATTCCCATTTCGGGGGCAAAGGAATCACTAGTGCCCGGGAGGGTTGTTTTAAATTTTACCATTTAAAAAAAACACACGGAGCTATTTATTAATCTGTATATCAAAACCTATGAAGCTTGGGGTAATCATTTCGACATTATTGACCCGGTTTTGCAAAGCTTTAGCAGTGTTTGGGTTTAGATCACGGGGAAAAAAATAAAGTTTAGGGGGGACCATTTTGGGGAAGTTTTAAAGGCCACATGTCACCTTTTTTACCTCAATAAAAAACACTTTTCATGCCTAAAATTAGGGTTTTAAAAATAAACACTGGGGGAGTATAAACACTGGAGAGACATGATGCATTTATCCTCCTAACTTAAACCACATTAAAAATTTAAATTCCCCTAGTGGCCCAAAAACTTGAAGTATTTAGTAAAAAAAATGGATATATATAAAGAGAATGTAAGCTCCATATAGTTTTTTTGGGCAAAAAAAACAAATTTTAAAATATAAAAAAAATGCAGAAATCTGTGTTTTAAAGGTGGACGACGATCAACAATAAATTTTGGGGGGGGGGAA
>NC_069401.1:5839897-5923654 GCF_026875155.1 Cherax quadricarinatus
TTTTTGGGGGGTTTTTGGGGGGGGGTTTTTTTTTTTTTTTTTTTTTTTTTTTTAAACCCTTTTTTGGGGTTTTTTTTTTTGGGGGTTTTTTGGGTTTTTTTTGGGGGGGTGCCCGGGGTTTTTTTTTTTTTTTTTTGGGGGGTTTTTGGGGGGGGGGGGGGGGGGGGGTTGGTTTTTTTTTTTTTTGGGTTTTTTTGGGTTTTTTTTTTTTTGGGTTTTGGGGGGGGCAGTTTATGAAGAACATTTCAGAAAAACAGTTTACTAAAGAACAGTTTACTGAAAAAACGTTTAAAAGAACGTTTACTGAAGAACATTTACAGAAGAACAGTTTACAGAAGAACAGTTTACAGAAGAACACTTTACAAGGGAATAGTTTACATAGCTTTGGTGAGTACTTTTCAGTAATGTAAACCAAATCATGAACCTCTGAAGCCTTAGCTCTAACAAAACTACGTAGTATCTGCTAGTTTACGCTGAGTAATGACCAGTGGTCCCGGACCGAAACGTTTTCTTCTAAATATATCCCAGTGTTTGCTCAAAACCTTCAAATTTCGGACCACACAACCATCAGCATCGAAGTATAACCGACAGGTCAAAGGACCTGGAAAAACGCATAAATACAAAATGATTTCAGCGCCAATAGGCAGTGACAACAATAGCTTAGCTCACATAACGTTCACAAACTTCCAGACCTTGCATGAAGCATAACACCGTTGCTTCAAATTACTTCCCAGATTTGCTTTTTTGTCGCAGCTCCGCTGGGGGACCTTTAACGGTGGGCCCCTAATGGGCTTTCTGTTTTTTCCAGTCCCCGGGCCATGAACCAGGCCATTAATAATAAAAAATATTTTTATCTCTACAAGTACGGTATACGACTATAGCTGACTCAGTGAATACTACTATATAGAAAGCATTTTTATGTGAGTATTTCCGGAAATTTTAGGTCAGTTTTGTACCAGGAGGGACCCCCCAGTAAAACTGACCCCCAGGTACCCATTTTACTGATGGGTGAACATCAAAAACCGGTGTAAGGAAACACCCAAAATATTTCACCCTGGGGGAAATCAAACCCCTGACGCTCGCGTGTGAACGAGAGCTAAAACCCCAGGCCAGGGGACACTTTTTGCTACTGCAAAAACCATTCACGTTAAAAAAATAAGGGGGGCACAGTACCGGGGCTGGAACATTGCTCAAGTAACCTGCAACATGAAATTGACTTATAAGACATTTCAGCCGACTTAGACCCCCCGAAAAGTCGTCGTAAGTTCTTTCAATGTGGGGGTTTTTTGGGTGTATCGTTCACGTTAACAAACACGGGCACCTGAACAACACACACACACACACACACACACACAGTATTGAAGTTGGGGGTTTGGTAACAAATGCAGATGCATTAACGAATAAACATGGGGATGGCAAGAAAAAATAAATAGAATCCCCAGACATCATAGCATTTTTACAGAAACAAAACTCAGGGAAACAATAACGAGCAATTTTCCCACCAGGATCCCAAATGAGGAAAGTTAGGGGGGCAGGGGGGGAGGGGGGTTGCTCCCGTAAAAAAACAGAGGGAAAATTTCGAGAAAATGGAAGGAATAGATAACGGGGAAAGAGACTACATAGCAGTACACTTCAGTGGGGAACTCAAAGTGGTCATTGCAGTCAGTATAATCCACCACAGAACTGCAGGGGGCCAGAGAGGAATATGAAGAGAGCAACAGGCAATGGTGGACACACTTGCGAGGGGCAAGAAGAGCTCCTCCAGCAAGCAAAGTTGTTGGTTAGGGGGGTTTTCAACCACGGGGATTGACTGGGAAAAACCGGGGAGCCACTGGGGGCCCCGAAACTGGGGCCAGGATGTTGGAACGTGGTGCTAAAAAACCCTCATGCACAACATTTTAAAGGACACTACCAGAGTGAGAGGGGAGGATGAACCAAAGATTGGACCTTGTGTTCACCCCGGGCACTCAGACATTGAGGAATCAAATATGAAGTCCCCAGGAGTAGGACCAGGGTTTTTTGTGCTTTTTAATACTGTAAGACTGCAAGTGGAGAGAATAACAGGGGTAGAATGGAAAAAAACCTGACATAAAAGGGGACTAAATAGGGTTGAAAAAATTCCGCGGGAGGGCCAGTGGGAAGAGAACTGGCGGAAAGCCAGTAAATAAAATGAGGAATATGTAGCAACAAAATGAAGGAGGCTGGAAAGGTTCATTCCCAAGGGGAACGTAACAACGGGAAGACCAGAAAAAGCCCCGGTTTACCCGCGGTGTAAGGGGCAAAAACAAAGGCAATAGAGAAAGGAAAAAATACAGAAAGGGGAGAAACACGAAAATGGGAACAGTCGCCCGACCAGGAATGATCGCACAGGTAAGGAGGGAGGCCCCGCGACGTATGAAAAAGACATAGCATCGAGAATCAAGATGACCCGAAATGTTGTATAGCCACATCAGGGGAAGACAACAGTCAAAGATCAGGGGATCAGATTAAGGACAAAGGTGGAGAACTCCCAAAAAATGATCAGGGGGTATGTGAGGAGTGAACAGGAGATTTAAGGAAGTTTTTCAGTAGAGCAGGAAGGGCGTGGGAAACGCACGAAGGGGAAAAATCAAAGGGAAAATACAAAGTTTGGAAGACATACGAACAATGAGGAGGAGGTGAAGAAACCTTGAGGCCTTGACACCTCAAAGGGGATGGGACCGGACAACACTCCCCATGGGTCCTTAAGAAGGGGCAGAGATGCTGTGTGTCCTCTAACCACAATCTTCAACAATCCCTTGAAAGGGCAACACCCGAGAAATGGAAGACAGCTAAAAGTAGTCCCCCTATTTAAGAAAAAACAGAAACGAGGCACTAAACTACAGACCGTGTCTCTGACAGTATTTTGGCAAAGTCATGGAGAAGATAAACAGGATGAGACTGGGCGAACACCGGAAAAAAAAACAAAATTATAAATGAAAACCAGAGGGTTTATGGAAGGGGAAAACTTTATCAAAACCTCCCGGAGTTTTTTTAACAAAGGAACAGAAGTAAGACACGAGAGAAGGGGGTTGGGGAGATTGAATTTTTCCCGACTGCAGGAAGGCCTTTGACACAGTTCCCCAAGAGAATTAGTGCAGAAGCTGGGGGATCAGGACACGTAAAAGAAGGGCACTGCAAGGGGTAAGGGGGAAAACCTGAATTTAGGCAGAACGATCAAGGGCATGAAGGGTATCACATGGGCGCCTGTTTTCGACGGGGCCCCACAGGGGTCAGTTCTAGGACCAGTGCTATTTTTGATATATGTGAACGACATGATGGAAGGAATAGACTCTGAAGTGTCCCTTGTTCGCAGATGACGTGAAGTTGATGAGAAGAATTAAATCGGACGAGGATGAGGCAGGACTGCAAAGAGACCTGGACAGGCTGGACATGTGGTCCAGTAAACTGGCTTCTCGAATTCAATCCAGCCAATGCAAAGTCATGAAGATTGGGGAGGGGCAAAGAAGACCGCAGACAGAGTATAGGCTAGGTGGGCAAAGACACAGACCTCACTCAGGGAGAAAGACCTTGGGGGTGACCATAACACCGAGCACATCACCGGAGGCACACATCAACCAAATAACCGCTGCAGATACGGGCGCCTGGCAACCTGAGATAGCGTTCCGATACCTTAATAAGGAATCGTTCAAGACACCGTACAGTGTGTATGTTAGGCCCATACTGGAGTATGCAGCACCATCTGGAACCCACACCTGGTCAAGCACGTCAAGAAGTTAGAGAAAGTACAAAAGGTTTGCAACAAGGCTAGTCCCAGAGCTCAAGGGAATGTCGTACGAGGAAAGGTTAAGGGAAATCGGACTGACGACACTGGAGGACAGAAGGTCAGGGGAGACATGATAACGACATACAAGATACTGCGGGGAATAGACAAGGTGGGCAGAGATAGGATGTTCCAGAGAGGGGACACAGGGACAAGGGGTCACAACTGGAAGCTGAAGACTCAGACGAGTCACAGGGACGTTAGGAAGTATTTCTTCAGTCATAGAGTTGTCAGCAAGTGGAATAGCCTAGCAAGTGAAGTAGTGGAGGCAGGAACCATACATAGTTTTAAGAAGAGGCATGACAAAGCTCAGGAAGCAGAGAGAGAGAGGATCCAGTAGCGATCAATGAAGAGGCGGGGCCAGGAGCTGAGTCTCGACCCCTGCAACCACAACTAGGTGAGTACAACTAGGTGAGTACACACACACACGCACACACGCACACACACACACACACACACACACACACACACACACACACACACACACACACACACACACACCTGCAGAAGGACTCCAGCCGCGACACCCCCAAGGCAACTGAACATTCCAAACCAACCATCACACACCGATCCCTCTGTTTCCACCCCCCGCACCACAGTTACAGTATTAGAACAGAAGTTGAAGGTTTGGTACACAAATGCAGATGGCTTAACGAATAAACATGAGGAATGGCAAGAAATAATCAACGAGAAGTCCCCAGACATCATAGCAGTTACAGAAACAAAACTCACGGAGACAATAACAGATGCAATCTTCCCACCAGGATACCAGATCATGAGGAAAGATAGAAGGGGCAGGGGGGGAGGTGGGGTTGCTCTGCTCGTAAAAAACAGATGGAAATTCGAGAAAATGGAAGGCATAGATGAGACGGGAGAAAGAGACTACATAGCAGGTACACTTCAGTCTGGGGAACACAAAGTGGTCATTGCAGTCATGTATAATCCACCACAGAACTGCAGGAGGCCAAGAGAGGAATATGAAGAGAGCAACAGAGCAATGGTGGACACACTTGCTGAGGTGGCAAGAAGAGCTCACTCCAGCAGAGCAAAGTTGCTGGTTATGGGGGATTTCAACCACAGGGAGATTGACTGGGAAAACCTGGAGCCACATGGGGGTCCCGAAACATGGAGAGCCAGGATGTTGGACGTGGTGCTGGAAAACCTCATGCACCAACATGTTAAGGACACTACCAGAGTGAGAGGGGAGGATGAACCAGCAAGATTGGACCTTGTGTTCACCCTGGGCAGCTCAGACATTGAGGACATCAAGTATGAGAGTCCCCTAGGAGCTAGCGACCACGTTGGTTCTGTGCTTTGAATACATAGTAGAGCTGCAAGTGGAGAGAATAACAGGAGTTGAATGGGCAAAGCCTGACTATAAAAGAGGGGACTACATAGGGTTGAAGAACTTCCTGCGGGAGGTCCAGTGGGACAGAGAACTGGCAGGAAAGCCAGTAAATGAAATCATGGAATATGTAACAACAAATGCAAGGAGGCAGTAGAAAAGTTTATTCCAAGGGCAACAGTAACAACGGGAAGACCGGAACGAGCCCCTGGTTTACCCGACGGTGTAAGGAGGCAAAAACAAAGTGCAATAGAGAATGGAAAAAGTACAGAAGGCAGAGAACACACGAAAATAGAGAGATCAGTCGCAGAGCCAGGAATGAGTATGCACAGGTAAGGAGGGAGGCCCAGCGACAGTATGAAAATGACATAGCATCGAGAATCAAGACTGACCCGAAACTGTTGTATAGCCACATCAGGAGGAAGACAACAGTCAAAGATCAGGTGATCAGATTAAGGACAGAAGGTGGAGAACTCACAAGAAATGATTAGGAGGTATGTGAGGAGCTGAACAGGAGATTTAAGGAAGTTTTTACAGTAGAGACAGGAAGGGCTGTGGGAAGACAGCACAGAAGGGAAACATCAAGAGGGAATATACCAACAAAGTGTTGGATGACATAGGAACAAACTGAGGAGGAGGTGAAGAAGCTCTTGAGTGACCTTGACACCTCAAAGGCGATGGGACCGGACAACATCTCCCCATGGGTCCTTAGAGAAGGAGCAGAGATGCTGTGCGTGTCCCTAACCACAATCTTCAACACATCCCTTGAAACTGGGCAACTACCTGAGAAATGGAAGACAGCTAATGTAGTCCCCATATTTAAGAAAGGAAACAGAAACGAGGCACTAAACTACAGATCTGTGTCTCTGACATGTATTGTGTGCAAAGTCATGGAGAAGATTATCAGGAAGGAGAGTGGTCGAACACCTGGAAAGGAACAAGATTATAAATGAAAACCAGCATGGGTTCATGGAAGGCAAATCCTGTATCACAAACCTCCTGGAGTTTTATGACAAGGTAACAGAAGTAAGACACGAGAGAGAGGGGTGGGTAGATTGCGTTTTCCTAGACTGCAGGAAGGCCTTTGACACAGTTCCCCACAAGAGATTAGTGCATAAGCTGGAGGATCAGGCGCATGTAAAAGGGAGGGCACTGCAATGGGATCAGGGAATACCTGACAGGGAGGCAGCAACGAGTCATGGTACGTGAAGAGGTATCACAGTGGGCGCCTGTTACGAGCGGGGGGCCCACAGGGGTCAGTTCTAGGACCAGTGCTGTTTTTGATATATGTGAACGATATGATGGAAGGAATAGACTCTGAAGTGTCCCTGTTCGCAGATGATGTGAAGTTGATGAGAAGAATTAAATCGGACGAGGATGAGCAGGACTGCAAAGAGACCTGGAGAGGCTGGACATGTGGTCCAGTAACTGGCTTCTCGAATTCAATCCAGCCAAATGCAGTCATGAAGATTGAGGAGGGGCAAAGAAGACCGCAGACAGAGTATAGGCTAGGTGGACAAAGACTACAGACCTCACTCAGGGAGAAAGACCTTGGGGTGACCATAACACCGAGCACATCACTGGAGGCACACATCAACCAAACAACTGCTGCAGCATACGGGCTCCTGGCAAACCTGAGAATAGCGTTCCGATACCTTAATAAGGAATCGTTCAAGACACTGTACATTGTGTATGTTAGGCCCATACTGGAGTATGCAGCACCAGTCGGGAAAACCCACACCTGGTCAAGCACGTCAAGAAGTTAGAGAAAGTACAAAGGTTTGCAACAAGGCTAGTCCCAGAGCTCAAGGGAATATCGTACGAGGAAAAGTTAAGGGAAATCGGACTGACGACACTGGAGGACAGAAGGGTCAAGGGAGACATGATAACGACATACAAGATACTGCGGGGAATAGACAAGGTGGACAGAGATAGGGTGTTCCAGAGAGGGGACACAAGGACAAGGGGTCACAACTGGAAGCTGAAGACTCAGACGAGTCACAGGGACGTTAGGAAGTATTTCTTCAGTCATAGAGTTGTCAGCAAGTGGAAAAGCCTAGCAAGTGAAGTAGTGGAGGCAGGAACCATACATAGTTTTAAGAAGAGGTATGACAAAGCTCAGGAAGCAGAGAGAGAGAGGACCCAGTAGCGATCAGTGAAGAGGCGGGGCCAGGAGCTGAGTCTCGACCCCTGCAACCACAATTAGGTGAGTACAATTAAGTGAGTACACACACACACACACACACACACACACACACACACACGCACACACACACACACACACACACAAACACACACACACCCCACACACACACACACACACACACACACACACACACACACACACACACACACACACACACACACGCACACACGCACACACACACACACACACACACACACTAAGATGATGGAGGTGGTACTGGAAAACTTCATGTGCCAACACGGAAGGGACACTACAAGAGAGAGAGGAGAGGATGAACCAGCAAGGCTGGACTTAGTATTCACCTTGAGTAGTGCAGATATCGAGGACATCACATATGAAAGACCCCTTGGGGCCAGTGACCATGTGGTTTTAAGCTTCGAATACACAGTAGAGCTACAAGTGGAGGGAGAAGCAGGAAGGCCAGGACGAATGAAGCCAAACTACAAGAAAGGGGACTACACAGGAATGAGGAACTTCCTGAACGGGGTTCAGTGGGACAGAGAACTGGCAGGGAAGCCAGTTAATGAGATGATGGAATATGTAGCAACAAAATGCAAGGAGGCTGAGGAGAGGTTTGTACCCAAGGGTAACAGGAATAATGAAAAAGCCAGGATGAGCCCATGGTTTACCAAAGGTGCAGGGAGGCAAAAACCAAGTGTGCTAGGGAATGGAAGAAATATAGAAGGCAAAGGACCAGGAATAGGAGAGCAGTCGTAGAGCCAGAAACGAATATGCACAGATAAGAAGGGAGGCCCAAAGACAATATGAAAACGACATAGCAGCGAAAGCCAAATCTGACCCGAAACTGTTGTACAGCCACATCACGAGGGAAAACAACAGTCAAGGACCAGGTAATCAGGCTAAGGAAGGAAGGAGGAGAGACAACAAGAAATGACCGTGAAGTATGTGAGGAACTCAACAAGAGATTCAAAGAAGTGTTCACAGAGGAGACAGAAGGAGCTCCAGAAAGACGGAGAGGTGGGGCACACCACCATGTGCTGGACACAGTGCACACAACCGAGGAAGAAGTGAAGAGGCTTCTGAGTGAGCTAGATACCTCAAAGGGCCCAAGGGGGCCCCGGTTTAACTTTTCCCCCCCAGGGGGTATTGAGAGGGGGGGAAGAGGGGGGGGGCTTAATGTGTACCCCTAAAAAACAATATTCAATACATCTATCGAAACAGGGAGTTTGGGGGGCCTGAGGCTTGGAAGACAGCAAATGTAGTCCCAATTTTTAAAAAAAGGAGACAGAAAATAAACTTTAAACTACGGGACCATTTGTCCCGGGACATGTATAGTATAAAAATTTCTTTGAGAAGATTTCAGGGGAAAGTGGGGGAACCCCTAAAAAGGAAAACGTTTCTCACCAACAGCAGCCAACAGGGTTTTTCAGGGGGGGGGAAACCCTGTGTAAAAAAACCCTTTACGGGGTTTCTATGACATGGTGCACAAAAGACAAGGAGAGAGGGGGTTGGGGGGGGATTGGGGGGCATATTTTTGGACGCAAGGGGGTTTTGTACAGTTCCACACAAGAGTTTTAGGGGAAAAAAACTGGAGGCCCAAGCGGGGTAACGGGGAAGGCACTAAAATGGATCGGGGAAAATTAACTTCTCAGGAAGACAGCACGAGTCAAGGTAACGTGGCGAGGGGGGGTAAAGAGTGGGCCCACCTGGGGAACCAGGGGGGGGTTTCCCACAGGGGTCACCCTAGGACCGGGTGTGTTTCTGGTATTTGTGAACGACTTTGAGGGAAGGAATAGACCCCGGGTTTGTCCCGGGTTTGCAGTGACGGAAGTTGATGAAAAAGAATTCACTCGATCAAAAAGACCGGCAAAACTACAAAAGGGATCAGGTCGGGGCTCCGGGACCTTTTCCAGCAATTGGCCCTGGAGTTCAATCCCACCAAGTGAAAAATTTTTTTTGAAGATGGGGAAGGGCAAAAAAGACCGCAGACGGAGTACAGTCAAAAGGGGCCAGAGACTAAAAAACCCACTAAAAAAAAAAGGGATCTTGGGGTAAAGTATCCCCCCAGGCAATCGGGAAGCGCACATAAACCCAAAAACTGCTGCAGCTTTTGGGGGCGCCTAGCAAACCTCAGAACAGCTTTTCCGACATTTTAATAAAAAATTTCATTCGGGCCCCTGTACCGTTTTCCTTTAAAGGCCCATTTTGGGGAGTATGGGGCACCAGTTTGGAACCCACACCTAGCCAAGAACGTAAAGAAAAAAGGGGGGGGGAAAAAATTTCAAAGGTTTGCAACAAGACTATCCCAGAGCTAAGGGGTTTATGCCTACGAGGAGGGGTTTAAGGGAAATCAACCTGACGACACTGGGGACAGGGGAGATAGGGGGGACATGATTAAAACAAACAAAATACTGAGAGGGGAAATTTACAAGGGGGACCCAAAAACAGGGGTTCCAGAGATTGGGGCAAAAGTAACCCAAGGGGGCACAGTTTGGGAAATGAAACCAAAAGATGAATCATAGGGATGTTAGGAACAATTTTTTCGCCCCGAGTAGTCAGGGAAGTGGAATAGTTTGGGAAACGATGTTGGAGGGAGGATCCATACATACTTTAAAACAGAGGTTGTAAAGCTCAGGGTTTAGGGAGATGGCCTAGTAAACGACAGTTTAAGAGGCAGGGCCAGGGGCTCGGACCACCCCCCCAACCTTTAAATAGGGGGAGTACACACACACACACACCCCACCACACACACAAAACACACCCCACCACACACACACACACCGCCACACACTCAAAAGGGTTTCAACATAATTTTAACTAACCACAATTTTTGATTTTAAAAAACTTTGGGTTTCTGTAGTTAACCCAAACAAATGCAAGTCCCTGAAAATTGGAAAAACAGGGAGAGAAGACCCGAGGGCGGGAAAACATTTTTTAAAAATCAAAAAAGTTTAAATATAACTTTGAGGAGGATGTTGGAGTTTTTAACACACAGATAAGGCTAAGTTCATCTATCAGAACTGCCTTTATAAATCGGGGGGCTTTATGTGGATATGTCAAACCCATCACTGAGTATTCAGCCCCAGTGCGAAGCCCCTTTACCTTGGGGCAAGCCGTATGAAACTTGAAAAAAATTTTAAAAATTTGCACAAAAAACAACCCGCTTTTAAATTACCGTCCCCCAACCATCAAAAACCCCCTTCATTACCCTTTCCCCCAAAAACCCTTAAACCCCCTTCAAAAAACCGTCCCACAAACCCTCAACCCCCCTTCACTTACCGTTCCCCCAACCATCAACCCGTTCACTTACCCTCCCCCCCCCATCAAAACCCCCTTTACTTACCGTCCCACAACCATCAAAACCCGCTTCACTTACCCTCGCACAACCATCAACCCCCTTCACTACCGTCCCACAACCATCAACCCTCTTCATTTACCGTCCCACAACCATCTACCCGCTTCACTTACCGTCCCACAACCATCAACCCGCTTCACTTACCGTCCCACAACCATGAACCCGCTTCACTTACCGTCCCACAACCATCAACCCGCTTCACTTACCGTCCCACAACCATGAACCCGCTTCACTTACCGTCGCACAACCATCAACCCGCTTCACTTGTCGTGGGGGTTCCGTAGGAGATATGATGGTTGTAGGTAAACACACTTGCGGATGGTAACACTATATTGTCAGACTGTAATGGGGGGGATGCTATGCTGACACACTTACCGTCCCACAGCCATGAACCCGCTTCACTAACCGTCCCACAACCATCAACCCGCTTCACTTACCGTCACACAACCATCAACCCGCTTCACTTACCGTCCCACAAGAGGGAGAGAGAGACTAAGACACGTGCAAAAGTGGGTATCTTTATTTCTGAAAAGTTTCGCCTGCACAGTAGTCTTCTTCAGTCAAATACAGAGGCAGCAGATGTAGTAGTGAAGGGAAGATGATATAATCAGTCCATCAACCTTGGAGAAATAGGATTAAGGTGGTCAGTCCCTCAGCCTGGAGAAGAATTCAGCTCTATGGAGGTGAACTTGCACATGTGTCTTAACATGTACATGTGTCTTAACATGTACATGTGTCTTAACTTGTACATGTGTCTTAACATGTACATGTGTCTTAACTTGTACATGTGTCTTAACTTGTACATGTAAAATATCTGATTGGTCAAAAGAGAGGCATATATAGGCAAATCAAAAGAGGAGAGGGGCAATTGAGAAATCGATATATTCAGTTAAAGAGAGAAATAAAAAAGGGAATTAGAAAAGCAAAAAGAGATTATGAGGTTAAAGTTGCAAGAGAAATCGAAGACTAACCCAAAAGGATTCTTTCAGGTATACAGAAGTAAGATCAGGGACAAGATAGGCCCACTCAAAAGTTCCTCGGGTCAGCTCACTGACAGTGATAAGGAAATGTGTAGAATTTTTAACACATACTTCCTCTCAGTTTTTACACAGGAGGATACCAGCGATATTCCAGTAATGATAAATTATGTAGAACAGGACGATAATAAACTGTGCACTATTAGGGTCACAAGTGACATGGTCCTTAGGCAAATAGATAAATTAAAACCTAACAAATCCCCAGGCCCTGATGAACTGTATGCAAGGTTCTAAAGGAATGTAAAGAGGACTTAGCACCACCTTTGGCTAATCTTTTCAACATATCACTACAAACTGGCATGGTGCCAGATAAGTGGAAAATGGCAAATTGATACCTATATTTCAAAACAGGTGACAGGTCCATAGCTTCGAACTATAGACCAATAAGCCTAACCTCCATAGTGGGAAAATTTATGGAATCAATAATTGCCGAGGCAGTTCGTAGCCACCTTGAAAAGCATAAATTAATCAACGAATCTCAGCATGGTTTTACAAAGGGGCGTTCCTGCCTTACGAATTTATTAACTTTTTTCACTAAGGTATTTGAGGAGGTAGATCATGGTAATGAATATGATATTGTGTATAATGGACTTCAGTAAGGCTTTTGACAGGGTCCCACATCAGAGACTATTGAGGAAAATTAAAGCACATGGAATAGGAGGAGAAATTTTTTCCTGGATAGAGGCATGGTTGACAAATAGGCAGCAGAGAGTTTGCATAAATGGGAGAAATCAGAGTGGGGAAGCGTCACGAGCGGTGTTCCACAGGGGTCAGTGTTGGGCCCCCTGCTGTTCACAATCTAACATAAACGACATAGATGAGGGCATAAAGAGCGACATCGGCAAGTTTGCCGATGACACCAAAATAGGCCGTCGAATTCATTCTGACGAGGACATTCGAGACACTCCAGGAAGATTTGAATAGACTGATGCAGTGGTCGGAGAAGTGGCAG
Organism: Cherax quadricarinatus; assembly: GCF_026875155.1. Taxonomy (NCBI): domain Eukaryota; kingdom Metazoa; phylum Arthropoda; class Malacostraca; order Decapoda; family Parastacidae; genus Cherax; species Cherax quadricarinatus. Next base: position 5,852,556 of record NC_069401.1, read on the forward strand.
ATGCAGTTTAATAAGACAAATGCAAAGTTCTAAATGTTGGACAGGACAATAACCATGCCACATATAAACTAAATAATGTGGATCTTAATATTACGGATTGCGAAAAGATTTAGGAGTTCTGGTTAGCAGTAATCTGAAACCAAGACAACAGTGCATAAGTGTTCGCAATAAAGCTAATAGAATCCTTGGCTTCATATCAAGAAGCATAAATAATAGGATCCTCAGGTTGTTCTTCAACTCTATACATCCTTGGTTAGGCCTCATTTAGATTATGCTGCACAGTTTTTGGTCACCGTATTACAGAATGGATATAAATTCTCTGGAAAATGTACAAAGAGGATGACAAAGTTGATCCCATGTATCAGAAACCTTCCCTATGAGGATAGACTAAGGGCCCTGAAACTGCACTCTCTAGAAAGACGTAGAATTAGGGGGGATATGAATTGAGGTGTATAAATGGAAGACAGGAATAAATAAAGGGGATGTAAATAGTGTGCTGAAAATATCTAGCCTAGACAGGACTCGCAGCAATGGTTTTAAGTTGGAAAAATTCAGATTCAGGAAGGATATAGGAAAGTACTGGTTTGGTAATGGGGGAGAGTTTGTGGATGACTGGAACAAACTCCCAAATACCGTTATAGAGGCCAGAAACGTTGTGTAGCTTTAAAATAGTTGGATAAATACATGGTAGATGTGGGTGGGCGTAGGTAGACCCTGATAGCTTGTGCTACCAGTCGGTTTGCCCGTGTTCCTCCCTTAATCAATGTGACCTTACCTGACTAGGTTGGGTGCATTGGATCTTAAGCCGGTAGGGGAACTTGGGAGACCTCCTCGCATTGGGCCAAGTAGGCCTTCGTGCAGTGTTCCTTCGTTCTACGTCTTAATGTGTGCTAACATGTTACATGTGTCTTAACTTGTACATGTGTCTAACATGTACATGTTCGTTTGACTTGTACATGTGTCTAACATGTACATGTGTCTTACTTGTACAAGTGTCTTAACTGAACATGTGTCTAACATGTCCATGTGTCTTAACATGTACATGTGTCTTAACTTGTACATGTGTCTTAACTTGTACATGTGTCTTAACTTGTACATGTGTCTTAACATGTACATGTGTCTTAACTTGTACATGTGTCTTAACTTGTACATGTGTCTTAACATGTACATGTGTCTTAACTTGTACATGTGTCTTAACTTGCACATGTGTCTTAACTTGTACATGTGTCTTAACTTGTACAGTGTCCTTAAATTAACATTCCATGTCTTAACTTGTACTGTGTTCTTAACTTGTACCATGTGTCCTTAACATGACAAGTGGTCTTAACTTGTACATGGTCCTTACTGTACATGTGTCTTAAAAACATGTAAAACCAGTGTCTTAACTTGTACATGTGTCTTAATTAACTTGTACATGTGTCTTAAAACATGTACATGTGGTCTTAACTTGTACATGTGTCCTTAACTTGTACATTGTCTTAACTGTACATGTATCTTAACTGTACATGTGTCCAAACTTGTACATGTATCGTAAACTTTACATGTGTCTTAAACTTGTACATGTGTCTTAACATGTACATGTATCTAACTTTACATGTGTCTTAACTTGTACATGTGTCTTAACATGTACATTGTCTTAAACTTTGTACATGTGTCTTAACTGTACATGTGTCTTAGAACTTGTATCATGTACTTAACTTGTACTGGAGTCTTAACTTGTACATGTGTCTTAACTTTGTACATGTGTACTTAACTTGTCATTTATCTTAACTGTACATATGTCTTAAACTTGTACATGTGTCTTAACATGCCACATGTTGTCTAACTTGTACATGTGTCTTAACTTGTAACATTGTTCTTAACTTATTCATGTGCTTAACATGTACATGTGTCTTAACTTGTACCATGTGTCTTAACTGTACTGTGTCCTTATCATGTACAAGTGTCTTAACATGTACATGTGTCCATAACATGTACATGTTGGTCTTACTTGTACAAGTGTCTTAACTTGTACATGTGTCTTAACTTGTACATGTTGTTCTTTAACATGTACATGTGCTTATAAACTTTCACATGTGTCTTAACTTGTACATGTGTCTTAACTTGTACATGTGTCTTAACTTGTACATGTGTCTTAACTTGTACATGTGTCTTAACTTGTACATGTGTCTTAACATGTACATGTGTCTTAACTTGGTACAGTGTCTTAACTTCACATGTGACTAACATGTACATGTGTCTTAAACCTGTACATGTGTCATAACTTGTAACATTGTCTAAACAATGTACATTGTCTTAACTTGTACATGTGTCATAACTTGTACAATGTGTCTTAAACTTTGGTACATGTGTCTATAACTTGTACAAGTGTCTTAACTTGTACATGGTCTTAACTTGCACATGGGTCTTAACATGTACATGTTCTTAACATGTACATTGTGGTCATAAACTGTACATGTTGCTTAACCTTACAAGGTGTCTTAACTTGTACATGTTTCTTAACTTGTACATGTGTCTTAACTTGTACATGGTTTTCTTAACTTGTAACAATGTGTCTTAACATGTAACATGTGTCTTAACCTGGTACATTGTCTTACTTTACATGTGTCTTATACTTGTACATGTCTCTTAACTTGTACATGTGTCTTAACTTGTACAGTGTCTTAACTTGTACATTTGGTTTAACGTGTACAGTGACTTACTTGTACATGTGTCTTAACTTGCCACATGCGTCGTAACTTGTACATGTGTCTTCAACTTGATACATGTGTCTTAACTTGTACATGTGTCTTAACATGTACATGTGTCTTAACTTGTACATGTGTCTTAACTTGTACATGTGTCTTAACATGTACATGTGTCTTAACATGTACATGTGTCTTAACATGTACATGTGTCTTAACTTGTACATGTGTCTTAACATGTACATGTGTCCCGTAACATGTACATTGGCGTAACATGTACATGTGTCTTAACATGTAATGTTCTTAACTGTACAAGTTGTCTAACTTGTACATGTGTCATGACTGGACATGTGATCTTAACTGTACATTGGTCTTACACAGTACATGTGTCTTAACAGTACATTTGTCCCTTAACTTGTAACATGTGTATAACATGTACATGTGTCTAAACATGTAAACTAGTGTCATAACTGGTACATGTCTTAACTTGTACATGTGCTTCACATGTACATGTGTCTTAACATTTACATGTGTCTTAACACATGTACATGTGTCTTAACTTTACATGTTCTTAACTTGTACATGTGTCTTTAACATGTACATGAGTCTAACATGTACATGTGTCTTAACTTGTACATGTATCTTAACATGTACATGTGTCTTAACATGTACATGTGTCTTAACATGTACATGTGTCTTAACATGTACATGTGTCTTAACATGTACATGTGTCTTAACATGTACATGTGTCTTAACATGTACATGTGTCTTAACATGTACATGTGTCTTAACATGTCAATGTGTCCTTAAACATTACATGTGTCTTAACTTGTACATGTGTCCTTAACATGTACATGTGTCTTAAACATGTAAATGTGTCAATAACTTGTACGATGTGTCTTTTAACTTGTAGCATGTGTCTAACAGGTACATTGTCTTAAACATTACATGTGTCTTAATCATCAATTTGTCGGTATTTTACACCATCTTCAAGACAAGAGAAAGAATAAAGAGAAAATAAGAAATAATAAGGTAATAACTAGAAATACGGGAATAAATTTACAAACGTTGTAAGTGAATAGAAGATAATAGAAAGTTTATAGATTCCTAACACTCGTTATCAAGATGCTTAGAAAAAGGAACAAAAGATGGATCAGAATATCAGAAATGAACCGGAGGAGAGAACCGAAATATTTAAAAAAAATGAAGAATGGAGGGAAAAGAGATAAAGATAATTGAAAATATAGTGCAACAGCATAGAAAGAAGTTAGAAGGAATGAAGAAGAAAATGGAGAATGGACGGTAAATCAGAGACCAACGAATTTAATCAGAGCAGAAACATAACTGGGCCATGTGGGAGATCTGTGTTCATAACTGGGCCATATAAGATTCCCGTCCATGACGAGGCCATGGGAGATCTCCATCCATGGAGGTGCCACTAGAGACATGATGGACGTAACGTTAAGGGTGACACATGACTCATGACAATGACGTGAGACACAAGAAATGACGTGGGCTAACCTCATGGCCAGCCATGACGTCACGCATGTCTTGGAAATGTGGATTGATGACCCTGGTTAATGGTGGATTTACGACTCTAAGATGAATTCGAGAGCTTCTTATGTTTGGTGACTGTAAAGAGGAGATGCCAGGAGTGAGGAGTTGAGGTGAGGATGAGGGAGAAATGGTTGGAGGTAGAGGTATGGAAGAACCTTGCAACCAAGACTGTTGCAGCAAGTTGAGATTGATGCTGATTGATTTAAACATGACTAGTACCTGGTGGTGTGAGTGATGGTAGCTCCCACTTGCGCGTAGTAACATATAATCTATATATTAGAGATGTAGGAGGTAGTGTGTGATCTTTGGTTACTTCTGAACAGGGGCTGGCAGCCTACATGTGGGGGTCTGTTGGGTTGGGGGGGGGGAGTGGGGTGGGGGCGCAGGGGGGGTAGTGTGGAGTGATTATCATCTAGTCAGTTTTCTTGGTACTTCACTACCTGCTGGGGTGGTGTGAGTGATGGTGGCTTCACTGCCGGGGGTGGTGTGAATGGGATGGTAGGCATCACTGCTGGGGTTGGTGTGAAGTGAATGGTTGGCTCACTGCCGGGGTTTGGTGTGCGTGAATGTAGGCTCCACTACCTGGGGAGGTGTGAGTGATGTTAGGCTTCACTACCTGGGTGGGTGTGAGTGTGTAGCTTCACAACCTGGGAGGTTGAGTGATGTAGCTTCACTGCCGGGGGTGGTGTGAGTGATGGTAGGCTTCACTACCTGGGGTGGTGTGAGTGATGGTAGACTCCACTACCTGGGGTGGTGTGAGTGATGGTAGGCTTCACTGCCTGGGGTGGTGTGAGTGATGGTAGGCTTCACTGCCTGGGGTGGTGTGAGTGATGGTAGGCTTCACTGCCTGGGGTGGTGTGAGTGATGGTAGGCTTCACTGCCTGGGGTGGTGTGAGTGGATGTACTCCACTACCTGGGGTGGTGTGAGTGATGGTAGGCTTCACTGCCTGGGGTGGTGTGAGTGATGGTAGGCTTCACTACCTGGGGTGGTGTGAGTGATGGTAGACTCCACTACCTGGGGTGGTGTGAGTGATGGTAGGCTTCACTGCCTGGGGTGGTGTGAGTGATGGTAGGCCTTCACTGCTGGGTGGAGTGATAGAAGGGTAGGCTCCACTACCTGGGGTTGTGGGTGATGGTAGTCTTCACTGCCTGGGTGGTGGGAGTGATGGTAAGGCTTCCCTGCCGGGGAGGTGTGAGTGATGGTAGGCTCACTGCCGGGGGTGGTGTGAGTGATGGTAGGCTTCACTGCCGGGGGTGGTGTGAGTGATGGTAGGCTTCACTGCCGGGGGTGGTGTGAGTGATGGTAGGCTTCACTACCTGGGGTGGTGTGAGTGATGGTAGGCTTCACTGCCGGGGGTGGTGTGAGTGATGTAGGCTTCACTACCTGGGGTGGTGTGATGTGGTAGACCTCCACTACCTGGTGTGTGAGTGATGGGTAGGCTTCACTACCTGGGTGGTGTGAGTGATGGTAGCTTCACTGCCGGGTTGGTGTCGTGATGAGGCTTCACTGCCTGGGGTGGTGGGATGATGGTAGGCTTCACAGCCTGGGCGGGTGAGTGATGGTAGGCTTCACTACCTGGGGTGTGTGAGTGACTGGTAACTTCAACTGCCGGGTGTGTGAAGTGATTGGAAGGCTTCACTGCCGCCGGGGGTGGTGTGAGTGATGGAACTTCACAGCCGGGGAGGGTGAGTGATGGTAGGCATCACTCCGGGGTGTGGTGTGAGGGATGGTAAGCTTCACTGCCGGGGAGCGTGGAGTGATGGGAGGCATCACTGGCCGGGGTGGTTGAGCGATGGTAGGCTTCACTGCGGGTGGTGTGAGTGATGGAAGCTTCACTGCCGGGTTGTGTGAGTGAGGTAGGCTCACAACTGGGGTGTGTGATGATGGTAGGCTCCACTACCTGGGGTGGTGTGAGTGATGGAAGGCTTCACTGCCGGGTTGGTGTGAGTGATGGTAAGACTCCACTACCTGGGTGTGTGATTGTAGATGGTAGGCTCCAACTTACCTTGGGTGGTGTGAGAGATGGTAGGCTCCACTACCTGGGTGGGGGGGTGTGCGATGATGGTAAGCGTCACTGCCGGGGGAGGTGTGAGTGAAGGTAGCTCCACTACCTGGGTGGTGTGAGAGATGGTAGGCTCCACTACCTGGGGTGGTGTGAGTGATGGTAGGCTCCACTACCTGGGGTGGTGTGAGAGATGGTAGGCTCCACTACCTGGGGTGTGGGAGAGATGGTAAGCTTCACTGCCCGGGGGGAGTGAAGTGATGTAGCTCCACTACCTGGGGTGGGTGTGAGTGATGGTAAGCTTTCACCTGCCGGGGGTGGGTGTGGAGAGAATGGTAGCTCCACTACCTGGGTGGTGTGAGTGATGGTAAGCTTCACTGCCGGGTGGGTGTGAGTAGATGGTAGGCTTCCACTGCAGGGGTAGGTGTGAGTGATGGGTAGCTCCACTACCTGGGGTGGTGTGAGGGGATGGTAGGCTCTTCCCCTAACTGGGTTGGTGTGAAGAGATGGAGCTCACACCTACCTGGGGTGTGTGAGTAGATGGTAGGCTCCACTACCTGGGGTGGTGTGAGAGGAAAAAAAGGGGGGTAAAAAGGCTCGACTACCTATGGGGTGTTGTGAGTGATGGTAGGCTCCACTACCTGGGTGGTGAGAGAGTGGTAGGCTCACAACGGGGTGGTGTGAGAATGGTCAGGCTCCTCTACCTGGGTGGTGTGAGTGATGGTAGCCCTCCACTCCCTGGGTGTGTGAGAGATGTAGGCTCCACTACCTGGGGTGGTGTGAGTGATGGTAGGCTCCACTACCTGGGGTGGTGTGAGAGATGGTAGGCTCCACTACCTGGGGTGGTGTGAGTGATGGTAAGCTTCACTGCCGGGGGTGGTGTGAGTGATGGTAGGCTCCACTACCTGGGGTGGTGTGAGTGATGGTAAGCTTCACTGCCGGGGGTGGTGTGAGAGATGGTAGGCTCCACTACCTGGGGTGGTGTGAAGTGAAGAAGCTTCACCTGCCGGGTGGTGTGAGTGATGGTAGCTCACTGCCGGGTTGGTGTGAGATGATGGGTAGGCTCCACTACCTGGGGTGGTGTGAGTGATGGTAGGCTCCACTACCTGGGGTGGTGTGAGAGATGGTAGGCTCCACTACCTGGGGTGGTGTGAGTGATGGTAAGCTTCACTGCCGGGGGTGGTGTGAGTGATGGTAGGCTTCACTGCCGGGGTTGGTGTGAGTGATGGTAGGCTCCACTACCTGGGGTGGTGTGAGTGATGGGTAAGGCCCCACTACCTGGGGTGGTGTGAGTGATGGTAGGCTTCACTGCCGGGGTTGGTGTGAGTGATGGTAGACTCCACTACCTGGGGTGGTGTGAGTGATGGTAGGCTCCACTACCTGATGTGGTGTGAGTGATGGTAGGCTCCACTACCTGGGGTGGTGTGAGTGATGGTAGGCTACACTGCCGGGGTGGTGTTAGTGATGTAGCTCCACTACCTGGGTGGTTGTGATGTGGAGTAGGCCTCCACTACCTGGGGTGGTGTGAGTGATGGTAGGCTCCACTACCTGGGGTGGTGTGAGTGATGGTAGACTCCACTACCTGGGGTGGTGTGAGTGATGGTAGGCTTCCAACTACCTGGGGTGGTGTGAGTGATGGTAGGCTTCACTGCCGGGGGTGGTGTGAGTGATGGTAGGCTCCACTACCTGGGGTGGTGTGAGTGATGGTAGACACCACTACCGGTGGTGGAGTGATGGTATGGCTCCACTACCTGGGTGGTGTAGTGATGGGAACGCTCACTACCTGGGGTGGTGTGAGTGATGGTACGCTTCACTACCTGGGGTGGTGTGAGTGATGGTACGCTTCACTGCCTGGGGTGGTGTGAGTGATGGTACGCTTCACTACCTGGGGTGGTGTGATGATGGTACGGCACTACCAGGTGTGTGAGTGAAGGTACGCTTCACTACCAGGGGTGGTGTGATTGATGGTACGCTTCACTACCTGGGGTGGTGTGAGGCTGGTAGGCTTCAACTACTGGGTGGTGTGAGTGATGAGTACGCTTCACTACCTGGGTGGTGTGAAGTGTGGTACCGCTTCACTGCCTGGGTGGTGTGAGTGATGGTAGGCTCCCACTACCTGGGTGTGTGTGAGTGATGGTAGCTCCACAACCTGGGGTGGTAGTGAGTGATGGTAGCGCCACTACCATGGGGTGGTGTGAGTGATGGTAGGCTCCACTACCTGGGGTGGTGTGAGTGATGGTAGGCTCCACTACCTGGGGTGGTGTGAGTGATGGTAGGCTCCACTACCTGGGGTGGTGTGAGTGATGGTAGGCTCCACTACCAGGGGTGGTGTATAGTGAGTAGGCTCCATACCATGGGGAGGTGTGAGTGATGTAGGCTCCCCTACCTGGGGTGGTGTTAGTGATGGTAGACTCCACTACCTGGGTGGTGTGAGAGAAGTAGGCTCCACACCTGGGTGGTGTGAGTGATGGTAGGCTCCACAACCTGAGGAGTGTGAGGATGGGTAGGCTCCACTATCTGGTTGGTGTAAGTGATGGTAGGCTCCACTACCAGGTGGTGAAGTAATGGTAGGCTCCACAACCTGGGGGTGTGTGAGGAAGGTAGGCTCCCCTAGCCGGGGTGGTGTGAGTGATGGAAGGCCTCCACTACCGGGGTGGTGTGAGTGAGGGTAGGCTTCCACTACCTGGGGTGGGTAAGTGATGGTAGGTACTCCCCTACCTGAGGAGGTGTGGAGTGATGGTAGCCCACTAATCTGGGGTGGTAGTAAGGATGGTAGGCTCCATACACTACCTGGGGTGGTGAGAGTGATTGGTAGCACCACAACCTGGGGTGTGTGAGTAAGGAAGGCCTTCAAACAGCCGGGTGGTGTGAGTGATGGTAGGCTCCACACCTGCGGTGATTTTGAGGAGGGTAGGCTCCACTGCCTGGGGTGGTTAGTGCGGTAGGCACCACTACCTGGGGTGGTGTTGAGTGAATGGAATGCTCCACTACCTGGGGTGGTTAGTGATGTAGGCCCACTACCTGAGGAGTGAGGAGTGAAGGTAGGCTCCACTATCTATCTTGGGTGGTAAAGTGATGGAAGCTCCATCTACCCTGGGTGGTGTAAGTGATGGTAGGCTCCACTACCTGGGGTGGTGTGAGTGATGGTAGGCTCCACTACCTGGGGTGGTGTGAGTGATGGTAGGCTCCACTACCTGGGGTGGTGTGAGTGATGGTAGGCTTCACTGCCGGGGGTGGTGTGAGTGATGGTAGGCTCCACTACCTGCGGTGATGTGAGTGATGGTAGGCACCACTGCCTGTGGTGGTGATGAGTGGATGGTAGACACCACTACCTGGGGGTGGTGAGAGTGATGGTAGGCTCCACACTGGGGGGTGTGAGTGATGGTAGGCTTCAACTGCCGGGGGGTGGAGTGGAGTGATGGTAGGCTTCTCTGCCGGGGGTGGTGTGAGTGATGGTAGGCTTCACTGCCGGGTGGTGGGTGTGAGTTGAAGGTAGGCTTCACTGCCCGGGGGTGGTGTGAGTTGATGGTAGGCTTCACTGCCGTGGGTGGTGAAAGCGAGATGTAGGCTCCACTACCTGGGTGGGTGTGAGGTGATGGGTAGGTCTCCACTACCTGGGGGGTGTGAGTGATGGTAGGCTCCACTACCTGGGGTGGTGTGAGTGATGGTAGGCTCCACTACCTGGGGTGGTGTGAGTGATGGTAGGCTCCACTACCTGGGGTGGTGTGAGTGATGGTAGGCTCCACTACCTGGGGAGGTGTGAGATGATGGAAAGGCTCCTCACCAGGGTGGTGTAAGTGATGGTAGGCTCCACTACCTGGGGTGGTGTGAGTGATGGTAGGCTCCACTACCTGGGGTGGTGTGAGTGATGGTAGGCTCCACTACCTGGGGTGGTGTGAGTGATGGTAGGCTTCACTGCCGGGGGTGGTGTGAGTGATGGTAGGCTCCACTACCTGGGGTGGTGTGAGTGATGGTAGGCTCCACTGCCTGGGTGGTGGAGTGATGTAGGCTACCACTACCTGGGGTGGTTGTAGTGATGGTAAGCTCCACTACCTGGGGTGGTGTACGTGGATGGTAGGCTCCACAACAAGGAGAGAGAGTGATGTAAGCCTCCACTATCAGGGGTGGTGTGAGTGATGGTAGGCTCCACTACCTGGGGTGGTGTGAGTGATGGTAGGCTCCACTACCTGGGGTGGTGTGAGTGATGGTAGGCTCCACTACCTGGGGTGGTGTGAGTGATGGTAGGCTTCACTGCCTGGGGTGGTGTGAGTGATGGTAGGCTCACTACCTGGGGTCTGTGAGTGATGAAGGCTTCACAGACTGCCCTGGGTGGTGTGGATGATGGTAGGCTCCACTACCTGGGGTGGTGTGAGTGATGGTAGGCTTCACTGCCGGGGGTGGTGTGAGTGATGGTAGGCTCCACTACCTGGGGTGGTGTGAGTGATGGTAAGCTTCACTGCCGGGGGTGGTGTGAGTGATGGTAGGCTCCACTACCTGGGTGGTGGTTGAGTGATGTAGGCTTTCACTACCAGGGGTGGAGTAGCGTGAAGGTAGGCCTCCCCAACCTGGGGTGGTGTGAGTGATGGTAGGCTCACAGCCTGGGTGTGTGAGTGATGGAAGCTTCCACTACCTAGGGTGGTGAGGAGTGATGGAAGCTCCACTACCCTGGGGAGGTGTGAGTGCTGGAAGGCTCTCCACAACCTGGGTGGTGTGAGTGATGGGAGCCACCACTACCTAGGTTGTGTGAGTGAGGGTAGGCTCCACTCACAGGGTGGTGAGAGTGATGGTAGGCTCCACTACCTGGGTGGTGTGAGGACGGTAGGCTCCACACCGGGGATGGTGTGAGTAGGTAGGCTCCACCTACCTGGGGGTGGTGGTAGTGATAGGTAGCCTCCACTACCTGGGGTAGGTGTAAGTGATGGGAAGGGCACCCCTACCTGAGGGGGTGTGAGTGATGGTAGGCTCCACTAACTGGGAGGTGTGAGTGATGGTAGGCTCCACAACCTGGGGAGGATGTGAGATGATGGTAGTCTCCATCTACCTGGGGGTGGTGTGATTGAAGGAAGGCTTCCACTACCTGGGGTATGGTGTGAGTGATGGAAGCTTCACGACGGGGTGGTGTGATGATGGTAGGCTCCCCACCTGGGGTGGTGTGAGTGATGGTAGGCAACACAGCCTGTGGGTGGAGTGAGTAGTAGGCTCCAACTACCTGGGGTGGTGTTGAGTGATGGTAGGCTTCACTGCCGGGGGTGTGTGAGTGATGTATGCTCCACAACCTGGGGGAGCGTGATGGAGGCTTCACTGCTGGGTGGTGTGAGTGATGGTAGTCTCCACTACCGGGGTGGTTTGAGTGATGGTACGCTTCCACTACTGGCTGGTGTGAGTGATGGTAGGCTCCACTATCCTGGGTGGAGTGAGTGCTGTAGGCTCCACTACTGGGGTGGTGTGAGTGCTGGTAGCTCCACAACGTGAGTTGTGTGTGAGTGATCGAGGCTCCACTACATGAGGGTGGTGTGGTGATGGTTAAGCTCCACTACCTGGAGTGGTGTGAGTGATGGTAGGCTCCACTACCTGAGGTGGTGTGAGTGATGGTAGGCTCCACTATCTGGGGTGGTGTGAGTGATGGTAGGCTCCACTACCTGGGGTGGTGTGAGTGATGGTAGGCTCCACTACGTGAGGTAGTGTGAGTGATAGAACGCTCCACTACATGGGGTGGTGTGAGTGATGGTAGGCTCCACTACCTGAGGTGGTGTGAGTGATGGTAGGCACCACTATCTGGGGTGGTGTAAGAGTGATGTAGCCCACTACCTGAGTGGTGTGAGATGAATGGTCAGGCTCCAACGACCTGAGGTGGTGTGAGTGATGGTAGCTCCCACTATCTGGGGTTGTGTGAGAGGTATGTAGGCTCCCACATACCTGGGGTGGTGATGAGTGATGGTAGGCTCCACTCCGAGAGGTTAGTGTGATGATAGAAGCTCCCACTACATGGGGTGGGTGTGCGTGGGTGGAAGGCTCCACCGCCCAGTGGTATTATAACATGTAACAGAAGCATAACCTGGATACCAACGAACCCGTGGTCCATGTTACAGACATGTTCCTGCGAGTGGGCATAATTGGTGGCGGACATTGACGCACACTGAGGATCGGGGTTTCGATCCCCGGACGAACTTAGTATTAATATTTATTATTAAATATAAGCCGGAAATTCTCCCCCCGGGCCTATTCCAGTTGGTGGCCCGGCCTTGGCTCCCTCTTTAAGGGATGTCCCGAGACTAAGTCTCCCATGGGAGGAGGCACAACACCTCCCTCATCTTTGGGACCAACTGTCCCCAGGCCTACCACAAGGCTAGCCTCTCTGGTCTGCCATCCCCGCCCCAAGGGGGCAAATGGGAATGACAGTCTTATGAGCTAAAGGCTCGGGCCCAGGCACCTACCCTACCCTAGAAGGGTTAGGCATGGTATCGATGCTCCCGGACGAACTGTAACGTTGAGCGAGGTGCCTTACACCTCCTACTCCTGTTCTCCCAGCAGTAAATAGGTACCTGGGTGTTTACCGACGGGTGCGAGTCACCTGCTGGTGGAAAAGATTAATGATCTCAGTGAAAATAAGCCGGTATACTTTCACGAACTGCATGCTTTAACTGGTTTTAAAAAAAAATCTTATCCCTTGGGTTAATAACCCGAACAAAATAATCTTCCCACTGTGGTAGACACTGTTCATGATGCCACTACACTATCACGATACAGCAGTGTACTCTGCGTCTCAGTTCATCCACTTAACAAGACTTTACTGAACACTTTGTGTTTCCTCACTGACTCTCTCCTTCGTTGACTGGCCAACCAACTATGTCCTGACTGACTTACGACCCACTGGCTTCTGATTAAACTCAGTTAACGAGTGCTTCGGTTTAGTACGTAAGGGTGACTATACCTTCCGGTGTTGCCTTCCGCCAGAGAGATCGGTCGCCGGGTTTGGCTACATATAACTGGCTGCCAGCCACCGAACACAGTCACAAAGCTGAAGTTGTTGGATTGAAATATCTTAAACTTGCTTGCAGCAGATAAGACAATTGTTAATGTAGATCTAGATGTACTCCTATTTACTTCTTTGGCGTCTAGTTCCGAGGTCTTTTGTGTATCCATATGCTCTTCTGCTACCGTCCACAGGGTGGATATTTGGTACCCAATAAATTAGCCACTGCCATCCACAGGATGGATATAGGATTTACCTATAGTTGCTTCCGGAGGTCATCGCTCCCATAGCCCGGTCCCAGACCAGGAATTCTGGTTGTTGCCCTGATCAATCAAACTTAAAATGCCTTCCGCTCGCAGTTCAATACATGCATCATCACCCATAAATATTTTAAGCCAAATTTTACATGCTATCTAATTTTCAACATATCAGTCTGAGTCTTCAGTATATATTACTTTTGTTTTCCATCACAAATTGGCTTCGGGTAGTCAAGCTTTAAGAAAATCTTACAGCACACTCAGGCCTTATCGTTATCAAAAACATACCAGTCATAGAGGAATGCTAAGTATAAATAATTCAGACACAGTGGAGGTACGATTGCTCATGTTAAGATTAAATTACGTATAAAAAAAACTGCATTTTGAAAGGGGAGTAAAAAAAACTGCATACCAACATGGAGACTGAGGGAAGACGATGAGGGGGGCGGGGGCCGGAAAACAAGAGGAGCAGCGCCCGAGCAGTGCTAGTGTGGCCAGGTGCTGGTGAAGCTGCTGGCCACACTACACCACCCAGGGTCCTTGATGTTGCTGGTCACACTACACCACCCAGGGTCCTTGATGTTGCTGGCACCACTACACCACCCAGGGTCCTTGATGTTGCTGGCCACATTACACCACCCAGTCCTTTAAGGTTGCTGGCCACACTGGCACCACCCAGGTCCTTGATGTTGCGGTCACACTGCAACCACCCAGGGTCCTTGATGTTGCTGGTCCACACACTACCCAACCCAGGGTCCCTGATGTTGCTGCCACATTACACCACACCAGGGTCCATGCTGTAGCAGGCCCACTACACCACCCCAGAGCCCTTGAATTTGCTGGCCACACTACACCCACCCCAAGCCCTTGATGTTGCTGGCCACACTACACACCCAGGGTCCCCTGATGTTGCTGGCCACACTACACCACCCATGGCCCCTGATGTTGCTGCCACACTACACACCTCCGGGGTCCTTGATGTTGCTGCCAACACTACACTACCCAGGGCCCCTGATTTGCTGCCACACTACACCACCCCAGGCCCCAGATGTTTGCTGGCCACAACTACACCACCCAGGTCCCCTGATGTTGCTGGCCACACACACCACCAGGCCCCTGAATTGCTGGGCCACACTACAACACCACCCAGGGCCCCTGATGTTTGCTTGGCCACACTACACCACCCAGGGTACCTTGAATGTTGCTGGCCACACTACAACACCCAGGGTCCTTGATGTTGCTGCTCACACTACACCACCCAGGTCCCTTAAAGTTGGCTGGGTCACACTACATCCCACCCAGGGTCCTGATGTTGCTGGCCAAACTACACCCACCCAGACCCCTGAATGCTGCTGGCCACACTAACACCACCCAGGCGTCCATGATATTGCTGTCCACAACTACACCACCCAAGACCCCTAATGCTGCTGGTCACAACCTACACCACAAAGGGTCCTTGGAGTTGCTGGCAACTACATCACCCAGGGTCCTTGATATTGCTGGCCACACTACACCACCCAGAGCCCCTAATGCTGCTGGTCACACTACACCACAAAGGGTCCTTGATGTTGCTGGCCACACTACACCACCCAGGGTCCTTGATGTTGCTGGTCCCAACTACACCCCCAAGACCTTGATATTGCCTGCCACACTACACCACCCAGGGTCCTTAATGTTGCTGGCCACACTACACCACCCAGAGTCCTTGATGTTGCTGGCCACACTACACCACCCAGGGCCCCTGATGTTGCTGGCCACACTGCACCACCCAGGGTCCTTGATGTTGCTGGCCACACTACACCACCCAGGGGCCCCTAATGCTACTGGTCACACTACACCACCCGGGGCCCCTGATTCTGCTGGCCACGCTACACCACCCGGGGCCCCTGATGCTGCTGGCCACACTACACCACCCAGGGTCCTTGATGTTGCTGGCCACACTACACCACCCAGGGTCCCTGATGCTGCTGGCCACACTACACCACCCGGGGTCCTTGATGTTACTGGTCACACTACACCACCCGGGGTTCCATGATTTTGCTGACCACACTACACCACCCAGGGCCCCTGATGTTGCTGGCCACACTACACCACCCGGGGTCCCTGATGTTGCTGATCACACTACACCACCCAGGGCCCCTGATGCTGCTGGCCACACTACACCACCCGGGGCCCCTGATGTTGCTGGCCATACTACACCACCCGGGGCCCCTGATGTTGCTGGTCACACTACACCACCCGGGGCCCCTAATGTTGTTGGCTACACTACACCACCCGGGGCCCCTGATGTTGCTGGCCACACTACACCACCTGGGGTCCCTGATGTTGCGGGCCACACTACACCACCCGGGGTCCCTGATGTTGCTGGCCACACTACACCACCCGGGGCCCCTGATGCTGCTAGCCACACTACACCACCCGGGGTCCTAGATGTTGCTGGCCACACTACACCACCCGGGCCCCTGATGCTACTGGCCACACTACACCACCCGGGGTCCCTGATCTTGCTGGCCATACTACAACACCCGTGGCCCCTGATGCTGAGAGCCACACTATACCACCCGGGGCCCCTGATGTTGCTGGCTACACTACACCACCCGGGGCCCTGATGCTGCTGGCTACACTACACCACCCAGGGTCCTAGATGTTGCTGGCCACAGTACACCACCCGGGGCCCCTGATGTTGCTGGCCATACTACAACACCCGTGGCCCCTGATGCTGAGAGCCACACTATACCACCTGGGGTCCCTGATGTTGCTGGCCACACTATACCACCCGGGGTCCCTGATGTTGCTGGCCACACTACACCACCCGGGGTCCCTGATGTTGCTGGCCACACTACACCACCCGGGGCCCCTGATGTTGCTGGCCACACTACACCACCCGGGGCCCCTGATGCTGCTGGCCTCACTACACCACCCGGGGTCCTTGATGTTGCTGGCCACACTACGCCACCTGGGGTCCTTGATGTTGTTGGTCACACTGCACCACCCGGGGTCCTTGATGTTGCTGGCCGCACTACACCACCAATGGCCCCTGATGCTGCTGGCCACACTACACCACCCAGGGCCCCTGATGCTGCTGGCCACATTACACCACCCAGGGCCCCTGATGCTACCAGCCACACTACACCACCCAGGGCCCCTGATGCTGCTGGCCACATTACACCACCCAGGGCCCCTGATGCTACCAGCCACACTACACCACCCAGGGCCCCTGATGCTACCAGCCACACTACACCACCCAGGGCCCCTGATGTTACCAGCCACACTGCACACTGGGCCCCTGATGCTATCAGCCACACTACACTACACACTGGCTTGTCAAGAGATCTCCAGTGTCCCGTTTTCTTTTTGCAGCCACGTTGTAAAGATTATCGTGTGTAGTGTGAAAGAGCTGTGGCGACAGACACACGTAATCACCTTTGGGATTCTTCAGAAACCTCCCCACCTACCCCTCGCTCCGTCAATGGATGGCCCACCAGGCCCGCCTCCATCAGCGGTTCAGGGGTGTCCAACAGCAGCTAACGTAACACGGTGCCCAGAGGATAAATGCTCAGTTAACAGAAATACGGAACAGGTCAAGACGGCCTCTAGCAGCGGGTAGTCATCCTTTGTGGAACATTGCGAAGTGCTTTACTATTTATGACAGAGTGTTTTACTAGTTATGGCGGAATGCTTTACTAGTTAATTCAACTCTTTGGCACGAAGAACCTATGAGGTACCAAAAATAAGAATGAACAAAAGTAAATCGCAGGGAACTGGAAGGCTTTTCAAGTGATTCACTGAACCGCCAGACGCCGCCATGGGCTCGCAGCAGTAACAACAGCAATAACAGCAGCAGCAACAGAAACAGCAACAGCAGAAACAGCTGTAGCAACAGTAGAAACAGCAGCAGCAACAGCAGAAACAGCAGCAGCAGCAGCAGCAGCAGCAGCAACTGCAGGGACCCAGGTTGTCAAGTACGCAAACTGTCAACACAAGAAACCAAGCGTTTTGCACGTGTCAATTTCTCTTGTGTCTCGTGTTACTCGCAGCCTCTACTGTGAATGATACGCCCGGCCATGTGGTACTGTGTGAATGATACGCCCGACCATGTGGTACTGTGTGAATGATACGCCCGGCCATGTGGCACTGTGTGAATGATACGCCCGGCCATGTGGTACTGTGTGAATGATACGCCCGGCCATGTGGTACTGTGTGAATGATACGCCCGGCCATGTGGTACTGTGTGAATGATACGACCTGACCATGTGGTACTGTGTGAATGATACGCCCGACCATGTGGTACTGTGTGAATGATACGCCGGCCATGTGGCACTGTGTGAATGATACGCCCGCCATGTGGTACTGTGTGAATGATACGCCGACCATGTGGTACTGTGTGAATGATACGACTGACCATGTGGTACTGTGTGAATGATACGCCCGACCATGTGGTACTGTGTGAATGATACGACCTGACCATGTGGTACTGTGTGAATGATGCGACCTGACCATGTGGTACTGTGTGAATGATACGACCTGACCATGTGGTACTGTGTGAATGATACGACCTGACCATGTGGCACTGTGTGAATGATACGACCTGACCATGTGGCACTGTGTGAATGATACGACCTGACCATGTGGTACTGTGTGAATGATACGACCTGACCATGTGGCACTGTGTGAATGATACGACCTGACCATGTGGTACTGTGTGAATGATACGACCTGACCATGTGGTACTGTAGGAATGGTGTCATTCCCACAGAACCACCTGTTCATGTGGTACTCTGGGACTCAAAAAATCTCTGACCCCTGACCGACTGTAAACAAGAAAGGCATGTGTGGCAGTTCGACCACTCAGAGAAATGCCATACTCTTTTCAATATGGGAGTACGTCATTGCAAGACCTGTACATACTTTCGTTCTGCAGTGTGGTATTACTCAATGCTATGATGCAAACTGCCCGGTGTTCCATGTAGGCTCCATGTGAAACAGACAGGTATGATACAAGAAAATGTAAGAATATACCTTCACCTAGGAACCACCCTGGACGTAACAAAGCCAGTGGTGGGCTCTCCAGAGACACATTAAAACTAACAAATACACAGCAAAAATTGTCCTCCCTAAGCAAACCGAGCAGCAATCCACAGTAACATTGTCTTTGCTAAACATGCTAAGGCTCTTACTAACAGACGGTAATCCTAGTGACCAAATTATCGTTTCAATCAGGGGAAGCGCTCAAATCCAGTGTTTACAGCGCCTTGACTGAGCCATGTCAGGCTTACTTCGGACAGTGACACAGATCAACCTATCGGTCACACATCAGCCTTTGATGCGACCGGAACAACAGGCAACAATGCAGGGGCTGTTGGATTGTGTTTGAAGGAGTCGCTCATATATACCGAATTACTTAACACCACCAGAAAAAACTTCCCAGCAGTTCAAAGAAAGACTAATGAAAACTGAGCACTATGAAAAATTATGAAACCAGAACCCAGATATCCTAGTGCTTGGTACTTCAGTTTAAAACGCTTAAAATGGAAGAATATAGCAAAGACTGTAATAGCAGAGTGAATCTGAGGAAGCTAGTCTAGATGAACAGTCTCATTCAACGAAACTACTAATTAGGCTGTAACAAATTCGTCTTATGTCAGCAACTAACGGAACCGACCAGACTAGAGAATACTTCAGACCTTATATGCATGTTTTTTTTGTATTTTTATTAGCACATCGGCCGTTTCCCACCGAGGCAGGGTGACCCGAAAAAGAAGAAACACTTTCATCATCATTCACTCCATCACTGTCTTGTCAGACACACGCCAACTCTACTGTTCAAAAAACTGCAACATATCTCCACCTGCCCTTCAGAGCACAGACACTGTACTTCCCACCTCCAGGACTCAAGTCCAGCTAATCAGTTTCTCTGAATTCATTCATAAATGGTGCTTTGCTCACACTCCAACAGCACGTCAAGTCATGAAAACTATTTGTCTCCACTCTCTCCTAACACTCTCACGCATTCTTGCTGGAAGTCTAAGCCCCTCGCATACAAAACCTCCTTTACCCTCTCCCTCCAACAATTCCTAGGACGATCCCTACCCCTCCTTCCTTCCACTACAGATTAATAAACCCTCCAAGTCATTCTGTTTCACTCCATCCTCTCTAAATATCCAAACCACTTCAACACCTTAACAATCTCGAAAATATTTTAAGAAACCCCGCACTTCCTAATCTCCAAGCATAATATTCACACAGCACATTGCCTCAGACAGGACCAGGACCAGGAGGCCTGGTCACAGACCGGAACTCTCTCCAGGTACTCCAGGTAAGACACGACATATCTGTTGCCTCCAGCCTTCTTGTTGCAACATTCACAACCCATGCTTCACACCCATATAAGAGCATTGGTACCACTGTACTCTCATACATTTCCCTCTGCTTCCATGGATAATGTTCTTTGTCTCCACAGACTCCTCAGTGCACCACTCACGTTTTTCCCCCTCTTCAATTCTATGATTCACCTCGTCTTTCATAGACCCATCTGCTGACAAGTTCACTCCTTCCATACTCTCTCCCTCCAATCCGATATCAAGTCTTTCATTACCTACATTTTTTTATTATCCTCATCACCTCGCTCGTTCCTATGTAAGACTGTCAGACACTGCAACACAATAGTATGTTGGTACAGAACAAAAAGCAACTTTGACAACTTCTACAAGTGAGAATGGTTGGATTTGAGAGGAACGTGACCTCTCGATGATTACATTCTTTCTTAAACTAGTGGGCTACATCTCACCTTCTGACAGTATATAAGGATCCATACTCTCACTTCAACTTCACATTGTTTCAGACTATGGAACAAATACTCCTCTCCAGGCTGAGGGACTGACCACCTCAAAACTACGTCTTCGAGGATGATGGACTGATTACTTCGTCTTCACATCTCTACTGCTTCTACCAACTTTTCTGTACTCGACTGAAGAAGCCTACTGCGTAGGCGAAACGTTTCGGAATAAAGATACCTAACTGTTGCACATGTGTCTTACTGTTCCTATGTTCACAAACCTTTTATTCACAAAAAATGAAAATTTGGTACGGAACAGAATAGTGTCTAAGACAGCAAACTCGGACCACATTCTTATAGAAGTCCAGACATGCATGTCCACTGGTCCTAATCTACAAAACACACCAGGTAGGATGGTATTTTTAATAAACTTATCTTTAACTAAAACAACGGCAACTGGGAACCGATAAATCGTGACTTTACTGAAATCTGCTGAGAAGACTGAATACTGAATCAGAATTTTGAGAGGATAAGCTCAGTGACACTAGAAATATGCTACAAATATACACCATTGTGCAGAAGGTGAAGACTGGAAAGAGAGAAGAGAGCCCCCATCAGGTGAAGACAACTGTTAACACAGCCCTTCAAAAGCAGTAGACTCTCTGAACAATAAAAAATAAGAATGCCTAGAAAAATAGGAAATATTGAGTTCAAAGTGTATGTTTCAAACAGAGTCCAGGAGAGACAAAGGGATCAAATATATTCTGCCTATATTCAAAATCCAGGGCAATAACAATATTGGGCCTTTGATTAAAGGAGATCGAGCATGCACAGATGACAGCAAAAATTAGCAAAGTTCTCAAATCCCAATATGATTCAGTGTTCAGTGAGCCATTAATCAGCCTAAAAACTGACGGCTCAAATGAGTTCTTCGTGAACGAGATTCAAAACGCTACAAACATCTTCATAATCTCTGATATAGCCCTAATTCCACTTGACTTCGAAGAAGCCATTGATTACACGCCCATTCACTCTGCTCCCAAGACCAAGACTCATGGAACTCCATATTCGTCTAGAACTGCAAAAAGTCATTATCATATGACTGAAATATTCTATGGAAAATGAGCCTAGACACTGAGTCATCCCACAAAGATATTTGAATAATTTTAAGAAGCAAGATTACCAGGTCACTCCTGCCTCTCGCAACTGCTGGGCCATTACATGGTCTTGGATACACTGGAAGACAAGCAAAATGCAAATGTAGTGTACACTGACTTTGTAAAAGCTTTTGTTGGGAAATTACACACAAAATGTGGGCAAAGGAGGCCTGGTCACAGACCGGGCCGCGGGGGCGTTGACCCCCGGAACTCTCTCCAGGTAAACTCCAGGTAAAGTGAATAATTGAAAAGATGGGCAGAATGATATTTAACTTAATAACATAAACCATAGTAATGTATCATCCTTTGTAGACGATACTAAAATCTGTATGAGATTGGTATCCATAAAAAACACAGTGAGCTCCAAGCTGATATTAGCTAATATGGACAAATTTCTGTTACTATGATGTGGAAGGACTGAAGAAATAAAAATAGGATCGGAGTACGAGACAAACTCAAGCACTCACTACAACGTAATTCTAATGTGAGAGACCTAGGAGTGCTAATATTAGAAGATCTCGTATTCAAGGAGAATAACAATGTCATTATTGCAGCTGCAAGGAAAATGATATGCTGGACAGCTAGACCTTTCAAAACAAGAGATGCCAGACTAGTCATGATACTTTTCAACTCACTCGTTCTCTCTGGAATGGACTGTTGCTGTGTTCTAATGGCTTCTTTCAAGGAGGCAGAAAGTACAGAGTTGGAAAATGCACAGAGAATCTTCACAGCTCGTACAATCTCAGTCAAGCATCTTAAGTACTGGGAGCACTTGAAGTCCCTCAAACTGTACTCTTCAGAATGAAGGCGAGAAAGGTACATAATAATTTACACCTGGAAGATCATAGAGGGATTGGTCCCAAATCTTAACACCGAAATCATTATACATGAGCACAAGAGGTTTAGGAGATGGTGCAACCTACCTCCAACGAAGATTAGTGGAGAGATGAGTACACTGAGAGAGAACTCAGTAAGTGTAAAGGGACCACGACTCTTCATCACTTTCCCTTCATGCATAAGGAAGATTACCAACAGACCCCTGGTAGTCTTCAAGAAAGAACTCGATGGGTTCCTTGCATCAATTCTCATAAGCCAGGCTGTAGTGCATATATATGTTGGGCTGCTAGAAGTGAGTACCAACAGCCTGATCAATCAGGCTAGCAACCAGGAGGCCTGGTTTAGGAGTGGGCCCACGAGGATGCGTACCTCCAGAATCAACTCCAGGTAACCTTCAGGTAAGAAGGTTACTGAGATAATATAGGTCACAGAATTAAATGCCTGACATGGGAGTCACAGTCACAGAAGAGGAAGAGGTCAGCTGGGACTCAGAAAACCAGGTTACTGATAGAAACAAATGAGCAGAGTTTGAAATTAAGACGAATGTTTAACATGGGCCAGTAGGCCTTCTGCAGTGCATCTCTATTCTCATGTCACCTGAGGGCAGTGATCTGGTTGAGCAGAATCAGTTTGGCTAAAATACTGGAGTTGCCGAAGCTCCTGAAGTTTTGTGTGACTGTTAGAGGTTTCAATCTGTGAAGCTTCCAGGCACCGACGTCTCAGCAAATTCCTCTCCTTGATCAATAATTCTATTACTTCTCACCTCATGATGTGACCTTGTGCGCTACAGTGATTGACACAATCATTCTTTAGATCATCATGGCTGCAGGTGTTTCTATGTTTCCTAGCACGCTGGTCCATGCTCCTGCCTGTTTCTCCGATATATACCTTATCGCATCCCTCATAAGGCTTACTATACACACCTGTAGTAGTTTCTGTGAGGCTGACTGGTTTCTGTCTAACGAAGTCTTAGATGGTGGCCGTGAAACTGGTTGGTGCTCCAATATGGCTGCCTATGCATTCTGCAGAAGTGTTGCCGGCCCCATTTATTGACAGGAAGGACAATTGGAGTAATGGTGTATTGATGATGTCTCTAAAAATGAGTAGGATGCACCTTCTCCCCAGAGATGAAGCACGGCTGCAACTATAGCATTTCAAAGACATGTGTGATATACTCACAGTCCTCCTTGAGGAAGTGTGGGCTAGATAGCCTATAGCCCCTACGGAAGTAACCAGTGTGAATACAATGTGAATACAAACGAATAGTCTTACAGAGACCTGCTCAGTAAAGTGTTTGTTCCAATGGCACAATACACAAACACACTTCTCATACAACATGTGAAAGAGAACACGAAGATGTATCAGCTGAAGATGAGGAGACAATTCAGCCAAAATGAGAGAGTTAAGTTCACTTCAGTCTGGGAGCTGTCAACCCATGAGGGTCATCAGTCTGGGCATTGTGTTTCCCTGCAGGCTGTCAAGACCACTCTAGTTAGTCACGTGTCTTTACCGACACATGGTGTACTGACACATGATGTGCTGACACATGGTGTACTGACACATGCTGTACTCATGCATGGTGTACTGATACATGATGTGCTGACACATGGTGTGCTGACACATGGTGTACTGACACATGGTGTACTGAGAGATGTGCTGACACGTGGTGTACTGACACATGGCGTACTGATACATGCTGTACTCATGCATGGTGTACTGATACATGGTGTACTGACACATGGTGTATTGATACATGCTATAATGCTAGATAAGTGCATATGCCCAACAAACACACACACACACACACACACACACACACACACACACACACACACACACACACACACACACACACTATGATTTTTCAAAAAATCTTCTTACAAACTGAGAAAACTACACGGAGATCTAGATATAAGTGATTGTCTAGGATTTCACCGCACGAGACTAAACTATAAAGACTGTGTTACAGTGCTTATGTGTGTTGTATGTTGTGTGTCACGTACACGACACAAGCCAAGCCATTTTGGCTTTGGGATCTCTGATGACAGTGAAGCAGCTGCAGGCAGCAAGGGCCAGGCAGTGTATGATCTCCTCCAGGGTCATATGAGCATGTAAGCAAGCGCTTACACCCGGGACTTATCATAAGGTAAGGCCTTGTTAAAACTAGACTTCTGGAATTCATTCAACTAGTTACTATGTACGTACGTAGTTTAGTAAACAGAGAGAGAGAGAGAGAGAGAGAGCATAACCCTAAAGCTTTTTCCGTCAGTTTCAGCTATTACAACCAAGATTCTACTCCTTATTTATAAAGCGAGCACGGCGACCCCTTGTCAGAGAGGGGTCCGGAAGAGGACGCCCACTCGCCCCATTACTCTTCTACATAGTGGTAAGAGAACTCACCTGCGGATTAACTAACGAACTCAATATCTGGTACCTGGATGATGACATTCAGGCAGGTGTAGACGATTCTCTGGCGGAGTATCTCCCAGAGGTGATGTCACGGGAAGACATCCTGGGACTCGTCCTTAACCCTTCCAAATGTGAAACATCTCAGCCAACCAGCCAATCATTACTGCAGTCATATCCATCTTCCCAGATGCCTTACCTGCCGTTCCCTGCTGATAGCCATGTACCGGGATCACCTCTGGGTTCCCAGGTTAAGACAGTCCTCGAGGCAAACCTGAATGACCTAAAGACGATGGATCAGAGTATATATGATTTGGGTGCTTAAGAAGCCTTGTATCCCCTCGCAAGGTGCCTATTCATGTACAAATTAATTATTTGAGGTGTTCAGCCTCCTTTGAAAGACGAAAATTAAGTGATCACGATGAACGCCTGAAATCCTTATTTAAAAAACCACATTAGTATAGTCTACATGTGCTTGTGCAGTGCTGGTATTTAAAAGACGAAGTAAAAATGGGAAATGTCAGTTGTTGCAGCCTCGCCAGTGTAATTCTAGATTCTAAAGAAACGTGTTTATGAGTTATTTCCTGCAAGGGAATAAAATATTTAGTGTTTACAGTGTGTACAAACCTCTAAGTCGCTGGTAAAGTGGAGTTACGTCACACATAAAGTAAAAAATTTTTTGATTGTGGAGTGGAAGTATGTTGCGTAAGAAATAGATTGTCGGCTACGAATATTAAATTATATTTTAATTTCGCATGACCAGATTTGGAATCCCGGTTGACCTCTCGACGGGAGAGCAAACCAGTGTAGGGAAGGATGGTGGTGGTTCAAGATAGTGTGATAGCTCACGAGCTGTGTACTTGACGTCCCTGAGACCACTCTCTGGTTACTGCCTTCTAGATTGATTACTTGCCATCCCTGGATTGTGTACCGATAGCCCTATACCAGCGATGTGCATTGTTGTTTCTGTTTATGTAAGTGTTCTGTGTATGGGAGCTCAGGTTTGGCTTTCACGGTTGTTCCAGGTTGTGTGTTGGTCCTGTCATTGTTTAATGGTTTATTTTTTCTTGTATATTAAACCCATCATTTCAAGTTCTGTCTAGGAATATTTATTAGAATACTGAGACTGTTGGTATTGCACTCACTAGATTATTTTTATTGATTTTGATAATGTACAGTGTACACACATATCTGTCCCGAAATTGCATGCTGGAATCCTGTGATTACTTTTTATCTTCTTACATTAAATCCTAAATTTTCTTACTCATCAAACCAAGAATGTGAAGAAAATGTTGGATCAGCCCTGACATAACGTTCTTACATCCTTAGCAGCAATATTCTGGTCCTTAATCTACTTATTCTATCCCTTGAAATTTACGCCTTGATCAAGGCTGTGATAATCTTGCTTGCTACGCCCAGTAATTGCTTGTCGATGATATCTGAGGTGACATAGTACACGTGAGATTTTTGCTCCTGATATTGCTTCCTCTTGGGTCGGAAATTACATGTTCACGACGTTGATTGTAGCCAGTATTGCTTGCCACTGACCTGACATTATTATTATGGTTCTGAACTAAGGTTTCTTAGGATTACCTCTTAGTGCCAGGAAAAAAAACGTAATTGAGGTGAAGGAACCATTTAAAATCACAAGTTTTGTGTAGTAGTTTATTCTTAAACTTTGTGATTTAAAAATAAAGTAATTATTTTTTCCGAATGAAAGTTTCTGCTATGTTATTATATTAATTCTTAATTAGCTGCAGCAGTTCTATATATATTATATATATATATATTAATATATATATATATAATATATATATATATATATATATATATATATATTATATATATATATATATATATATATATAATATAAGGGAGAAAAAGTTAGCAATATGAGAAGTTTTTACAAAGTAGAAGTGATGCAAGGAGGGAAGAGTATATGGAGAAAAAGAGAGAGGTTAAGAGAGTGGTGAAGCAATGTAGAAAGAGAGCAAATGAGAGAGTGGGTGAGATGTTATCAACAAATTTTGTTGAAAATAAGAAAAAGTTTTGGAGTGAGATTAACAAGTTAAGGAAGCCTAGAGAACAAATGGATTTGTCAGTTAAAAATAGGAGAGGAGAGTTATTAAATGGAGAGTTAGAGGTATTGGGAAGATGGAGGGAATATTTTGAGGAATTGTTAAATGTTGATGAAGATAGGGAAGCTGTGATTTCGTGTATAGGGCAAGGAGGAATAACATCTTGTAGGAGTGAGGAAGAGCCAGTTGTGAGTGTGGGGGAAGTTCGTGAGGCAGTAGGTAAATGAAAGGGGGTAAGGCAGCCGGGATTGATGGGATAAAAGATAGAAATGTTAAAAGCAGGTGGGGATATAATTTTGGAGTGGTTGGTGCAATTATTTAATAAATGTATGGAAGAGGGTAAGGTACCTAGGGATTGGCAGAGAGCATGCATAGTTCCTTTGTATAAAGGCAAAGGGGATAAAAGAGAGTGCAAAAATTATAGGGGGATAAGTCTGTTGAGTATACCTGGCAAGTGTATGGTAGAGTTATTATTGAAAGAATTAAGAGTAAAGACGGAGAATAGGATAGCAGATGAACAAGGAGGCTTTAGGAAAGGTAGGGGGTGTGTGGACCAGGTATTTGCAGTGAAACATATAAGTGAACAGTATTTAGATAAGGCTAAAGAGGTCTTTGTGGCATTTATGGATTTGGAAAAGGCATATGACAGGGTGGATAGGGGACAATGTGGCAGATGTTGCAGGTGTATGGTGTAGGAGGTAGGTTACTGAAAGCAGTGAAGAGTTTTTATGAGGATAGTGAGGCTCAAGTTAGAGTATGTAGGAAAGAGGGAAATTATTTTCCAGTAAAAGTAGGCCTTAGACAAGGATGTGTGATGTCACCGTGGTTGTTAATATATTTATAGATGGGGTTGTAAGAGAAGTAAATGCGAGGGTCTTGGCAAGAGGCGTGGAGTTAAAAGATAAAGAATCACACATAAAGTGGGAGTTGTCACAGTTGCTCTTTGCTGATGACACTGTGCTCTTGGGAGATTCTGAAGAGAAGTTGCAGAGATTGGTGGATGAATTTGGTAGGGTGTGCAAAAGAAGAAAATTGAAAGTGAATACAGGAAAGAGTAAGGTAATGAGGATAACAAAAAGATTAGGTGATGAAAGATTGGATATCAGATTGGAGGGAGAGAGTATGGAGGAGGTGAATGTATTCAGATATTTGGGAGTGGACGTGTCAGCGGATGGGTCTATGAAAGATGAGGTGAATCATAGAATTGATGAGGGGAAAAGGGTGAGTGGTGCACTTAGGAGTCTGTGGAGACAAAGAACTTTGTCCTTGGAGGCAAAGAGGGGAATGTATGAGAGTATAGTTTTACCAACGCTCTTATATGGGTGTGAAGCATGGGTGATGAATGTTGCAGCGAGGAGAAGGCTGGAGGCAGTGGAGATGTCATGTCTGAGGGCAATGTGTGGTGTGAATATAATGCAGAGAATTCGTAGTTTGGAAGTTAGGAGGGGGTGCGGGATTACCAAAACTGCTGTCCAGAGGCTGAGGAAGGGTTGTTGAGGTGGTTCGGACATGTGGAGAGAATGGAGCGAAACAGAATAACTTCAAGAGTGTATCAGTCTGTAGTGGAAGGAAGGCGGGGTAGGGGTCGGCCTAGGAAAGGTTGGAGGGAGGGGGTAAAGGAGGTTTTGTGTGCGAGGGGCTTGGACTTCCAGCAGGCATGCGTGAGCGTGTTTGATAGGAGTGAAAAGGAGACAAATGGTTTTAATACTTGACGTGCTGTTGGAGTGTAAGCAAAGTAACATTTATGAAGGGGTTCAGGGAAACGGCAGGCCGGAAATTGAGGGCCTGGAGATGGGAAGTACAGTGTCTGCACTCTGAAGGAGGTGTGTTAATGTTGCAGTTTAAAAACTGTAGTGTAAAGCATCCTTCTGGCAAGACAGCGATGGAGTGAATGATGGTGAAAGTTTTTCTTTTTCGGGCTACCCTGCCTTGGTGGGAATCGGCCAGTGTGATAATAAATATATATATATATATATTATTATATATATTATATATATATATTTATATATATATATATATATATTATTGTAACCACCAACGAGTGGTATTTAATCAATAATAACACTGCGACTAGCTGGGGAATCGAACCCGTGTTGTTTTAGCCCGTCTCATGATGAGCGAAAATTCACGACGCTCTAACCCACTGGACCATGCAATCCTCCAAAGATCACTCCCCCAGCAGAGCGAGGTGTTGTACCGTGATCCGAGGACATACGATGGTGTGGGTGCCTCAGAGTTAATTTCATTCTACTCCCCGTTTAGTGTACTAGCCTCCACAAGCAGTATATATAGTATTGTAACCACGAACGAGGTGTTGTTATTGATTAAATACCACTCGTTCGTGGTTACTATACTATATATACTGCTTGTGGAGGCTAGTACACCAAACGGGGAGTAGAATGAAATTAACTCTGAGGCACCCACACCATCGTATGTCCTCGGATCACGGTACAACACCTCGCTCTGCTGGGTGAGTGATTTTTGGAGGATTGCATGGTCCAGTGGGTTAGAGCGTCGTGAATTTTTGCTCACCATGAGGCGGGTTAAATCCCCCAGCTAGTCGCAGTGCTGTTCTTGATATATATATATATATATTATATATATATATATATATATATATATATATATATATATATATATATATATATATATATATATATATATATATATATATATATATATATATATGGAAGAATTAATTAGGTTTTGTCTGAAAGTGTTCCGGGTTGACTATAACAGTCAGACTCACAGTGTTGTCTCCTGATCGCCGCCACTCACTTTCCTCAACCATATTTTTTTTTCTCGACAAGAATGCGATAAAACAGATTCTCTTTTCTGTCTCCCTGTGTCTGAAGATCCCACAACACAGCGGGCCTCGGGCAGCTCGAAATCCTTCAAATAAACACTTTTATCACGACTCACCAGAGATAAACACAGTATCGCTGGCACACGTTTGACCGCCAATATGGCGGACGTTCACCCTTTGACGTCACGTGTAAAAACCATACCAACCCCTCTTCCCTCTCTCTTAAAATACACTAGCAGTAAATAGGTACCCAGGTATCTGTTTAATGTTAGGTGAAACAGGAACAGCTGGTATAAGGAGACGTGCCCACGTCTCTACCTGTCCCAGGATTGAACCCGGGTTCCTCGGTTGTGAACCTTTGCTGTTGTTGTTTTTTTCTTTTAACACTCATTACTTGTTAAGGTTAACTGCTTCATCAGTCTTCCTGTCCGCGTCTCCTCGTGAAGTCAGCGGACGGAGGACTGAGCCTCCATCATCACTCGCGCTACATGACCATACGGGTTTAGCTCTTCGCATAGATAAATCAGGGGGGAAAAAAATAGATATTTCACCTGAAGCGCCATACAATGTCAGACTTTCACCTGTGTCACCTTGAACTACATTGTTTCACCGACCCTTACATGGGACCACACCGTCCCCCACGGGGTGACACAGCTGTCCTCCCACGGGGTGACACAGCTGTCCCACGGGGTGACACAGCTGTCCTCCCACGGGGTGACACAGCTGTCCTCCCACGGGGTGACACAGCTGTCCTCCCACGGGGTGACACAGTTGTCCTCCCACGGGGTGACACAGGTGTCCCACGGGGTGACACAGCTGTCCTCCCACGGGGTGACACAGCTGTCCCACGGGGTGACACAGCTGTCCTCCCACGGGGTGACACAGCTGTCCTCCCACGGGGTGACACAGCTGTCCTCCCACGGGGTGACACAGGTGTCCCACGGGGTGACACAGCTGTCCTCCCACGGGGTGACACAGCTGTCCTCCCACGGGGTGACACAGGTGTCCCACGGGGTGACACAGCTGTCCTCCCACGGGGTGACACAGCTGTCCTCCCACGGGATGACACAGTCTCCCACGGGTGACACAGCTGTCCTCCCACGGGGTGACACAGGTGTCCCACGGGTGACACAGCTGTCCTCCCACGGGTGACACAGGTCTCCCACGGGGTGACACAGTTGTCCTCCCACGGGGTGACACAGGTCTCCCACGGGGTGACACAGCTGTCCTCCCACGGGGTGACACAGGTCTCCCACGGGGTGACACAGCTGTCCTCCCACGGGGTGACACAGGTGTCCCACGGGGTGACACAGCTGTCCTCCCACGGGGTGACACAGGTCTCCCACGGGGTGACACAGTTGTCCTCCCACGGGGTGACACAGGTCTCCCACGGGGTGACACAGCTGTCCCCCACGGGGTGACACAGGTCTCCCACGGGGTGACACAGCTGTCCTCCCACGGGTGACACAGGTGTCCCACGGGTGACACAGCTGTCCTCCACGGGGTGACACAGGTCTCCCCCGGGGTGACACAGTGTCCTCCCACGGGTGACACAGGTCTCCCACGGGGTGACACAGCTGTCCTCCCACGGGGTGACACAGGTCTCCCACGGGGAATGACACAGCTGTCCTCCCACGGGATGACACAGGTCTCCCACGGGGATGACACAGTTGTCCTCCCACGGGGTGACACAGGTCTCCCACGGGGTGACACAGCTGTCCTCCCACGGGTGACACAGGTCTCCCACGGGGTGACACAGCTTTTCCTCCCACGGGGTGACACAGGTGTCCCACGGGGTGACACAGCTGTCCTCCCACGGGATGACACAGGTGTCCCACGGGGTGACACAGCTGTCCTCCCACGGGGTGACACAGGTCTCCCACGGGGTGACACAGCTGTCCTCCCACGGGGTGACACAGGTCTCCCACGGGGTGACACAGCTGTCCTCCCACGGGATGACACAGGTGTCCCACGGGGTGACACAGCTGTCCTTCCACGGGGTGACACAGGTCTCCCACGGGGTGACACAGGAGTCCTCCCACGGGGTGACACAGCTGTCTCCCACGGGTGACACAGGTCTCCCACGGGGTGACACAGCTGTCCTCCCACGGGGTGACACAGGTCTCCCACGGGATGACACAGCTGTCCTCCCACGGGATGACACAGGTCTCCCACGGGATGACACAGTTGTCCTCCCACGGGGTGACACAGGTCTCCCACGGGGTGACACAGCTGTCCTCCCACGGGATGACACAGGTGTCCCACGGGGTGACACAGCTGTCCTTCCACGGGGTGACACAGGTCTCCCACGGGATGACACAGCTGTCCTCCCACGGGGTGACACAGGTCTCCCACGGGGTGACACAGGAGTCCCCCCGCGGGACGACCTAGAGTCTACCTGGAGGGTATTCCGGGGATCAACGCCCCCGCGGCCTGGTCCACGACCAGGCCTCCCGGTGGATCAGGGCCTGATCAACGAGGCTGTTACTGCGGGCGGCACGCAATCCAACGTACGAACCACAGCCCGGCTGATCCGGCACCGACTTTAGGTATCTGTCCAGCTCCCTCTTGAAGACAACCAGGGGTCTATAGGTAATGCCCCTTAATGCTGGTGGGAGGCTGTTGAACAGTCTTGGGCCCCGGACACTTACTGCGTTTTCTCTTAGTGTACCAGTGGTGCCCCTACTTTTCACTGGGGGTATGTTGCATCGCTTTTGTACGGAGTGATTTCTGTGTACATATTAGGGACCAGTCCCTCCAGAATCTCCCAGGTGTAGATTATGATATATCTCTCTCGCCTGCGCTCCAGTGAGTACAAGTCAAGTGCTTCCAGGCGTTCCCAGTAGTTAAGGTGTTTGATGGATCTTATACGTTCAGTAAAGGTTCTCTGTACATTCTCTAGTTCTGCAATTTTACCTGCCTTGAATGGGGATGTTAATGTACAGCAGTATTCCAGCCTAGAGAGAAAAGTGATTTAAAAAGGATCATCATTAGCTTAGCATCTCTTGTCTTGAATGTTCTCAT
This sequence comes from Cherax quadricarinatus, assembly GCF_026875155.1. Taxonomy (NCBI): domain Eukaryota; kingdom Metazoa; phylum Arthropoda; class Malacostraca; order Decapoda; family Parastacidae; genus Cherax; species Cherax quadricarinatus. The sequence continues at coordinate 5,885,113 of NC_069401.1, forward strand.
TATCCATACTATCAGTTTCCTCGCAGATGTGATAGTGGCATTGTTGTGGTCCTTGAAGGTGAGGTCTTCGGACATTACCACACTCAGGTCCTTCACACTGCATTTCCGCTCTATTGTGTGATTAGTGTTTGTAGTATACTCAGTCCTAGTTATTATTTCCTCCAGTTTTCCATAACGGAGTAGTTGGAATTTGTCTTCATTGAACATCATATTGTTCTCTGTTGCCCATTGGAAAACTTGGTTTATATCTTCTTGGAGCTTTGCCGTGTCCTCAGTGGATGACACTCTCATGCAGATCCTAGTATCGTCTGCAAAAGATGATACAGTGCCGTGGTTTACATCTCTGTCTATGTCTGATATGAGAATGAGGAACAGGATAGGTGCGAGCACATGTGTCTTGTAGGACAGAGCTCTTCACTATGGCAGCATCCGACTAAACTCTGTTTACCACTACTCTTTGTGTGTGATTGGTTAGAAAGTTGAAGATCCATCTGCCTACTTTGCCGGTTATCCTTTTAGCACGTATTTTGTGTGCTATTACACCATGGTCGCACTTGTCAAAGGCTTTTGCAAAATCTGTGTAAACTACATCTGCATTCTGTTTGTTTTCCAGTGCATCTAGGACCATATCATAGTGGTCTAGCAGTTGCGAGAGGCAGGAGCGATCTGATCTGAAACCATGTTGCCCTGGGTTGTGCAATTTTTGGGAGTCCAGGTGGTTTACTATCCTGCTTCTTAGAACTCTTTCAAAGATTTTTATGATGTGGGACATTAAAGCTATTGGTCTATAGTTCTTATCTACTGCTTTGCTGCCACCTTTATGGAGTGGGGCTACATCTGTTGTTTTTAGTGACTGTGGAATCTCGCCTGTGTCTAAGCTCCTTCTCCATAGCATACTTAGGGCCCGTGAGAGGGGTTTCTTGCAGTTTTTAATGAACACAGAGTTCCACGAGTCTGGGCCTGGGGCTGAGTGCATGGGCATGTCGTCAATGGCTTTCTCAAAGTCTAGTGGAGTTAGAGTTATGTCAGAAATTTAACATACATTAGCAGGGTTTTGAGGCTCATTCATAAAAAAATTGTTTGGGTTCTCTCTTTAGACTGGTTAGTGGCTAGCTGAACACTGAGTTATATTGAGATTTCAGTATCTCACTCATTTCTTTGTTGTCGTCAGTGTAGGATCCGTCTTGTCCGAGCAGGGGCTCTATACTAGATGTGGTTTTTGCCTTATTTTTGGCATATGAAAAGATATATTTCGAATTTCTTTCAATTTCATTAATCGCTTTTAGCTCCTCTTGTCTCTCCTGGATCCTGTATGAGTCCTTTAACTTCAGCTCAATATTTTCCACTTCCTTGGTTAGCACTTCCTTCCGTGTATCAGATAATCTGGCATTCTTGAGGAGCTCAATGATTCTTCGTCTTCTCCTGTAGAGGGAGCGTCTCTCTCTTCCATTTACTTCTTTTCTTTTCTCTTAGAGGAATATACCTTGAACATCAGCTGCCAGGAGGTTGATTTTTTCAAGGCATTGGTTAGGGTCCATGTAATTTAAGATATCCTCCCAGCATGTTTCATTTAGGGCATAGTTTACCTGATCCCAGATGATGTTCTTGTTGTTGAAGTTGAATATGGTAAAGGTACCCTCATAGATGTATGCATTTTGCCGATCAGGACTCCTGTGCATGCAAGTTTGGACTTCGATGAGATTGTGATCAGAATTTGTTGTTTTTGATATTGTAATGTTTCTTATCAGGTACTCATTATTTGTGAAAATAAGGTCCAGTGTGTTCTCCAGTCTTGTTGGCTCCACTGTCTGCTGACTTAGGGTGTGTTTGTTGCAGACATTCAGCAGCTCCTGTGTGTGTGACTTTTCATCTGAGCTGCCTCCAGGGATTATTTCTGCTACGACATTATTTGCTATATTCTTCCATTTTGTGTGTCTTAGATTGAAGTCACCAAGCAGCAAGATGTTTGGGGATGGGGCTGGAAAGTTATCCAGACAGGAGTCGATTTTTGATAGTTGTTCTTTGAACTGTTGGGAAGTTGCATCTGGTGGCTTATATACAAGTACAATGACTAAGTTTTGGTTCTCGATTTTTATTGTCAGAACTTCACCTACATCATTTGTGGTGTTCAGTATCTCTGTGCAAATGAGCAACTCTTCGACATACAGGCCAACCTCCCCTTGTTGCCTGTTCTTTCTGTCGCATCTGAAAAGGTTGTGTCCAGGTATCCATATTTCACTGTCAAAGTAATCTTTTGCGTGGGTCTCTGTGAAGGCTGCAAACACTGCATTTGACTCCCCTAGAAGTCCACTAATGAAAGGTATTTTGCCCTGTATATTAGCAAATATAAATGAGTTTGTGTTGCATGCTTGTTGGGGGGATTTTGTTATTGTCATTAGTAGTTGTGAGCCCGGAGGGGCCACTGGTTGTGCCTCCAGTCCAACAAGGCTCCAAGATGGTGGACTATTTTAGTTATCTCTTTCCGTTTTCTTTCTTCGTTTCCTACCACTAAAAAATCACTTGGGGTGTTGTCATAGCTACCATAGCTACTATGATATGTTATACGGGGTGTGTGCCTCCTGGTCCCTTTTAAATGGTATGCGGTGCAATTGGTATTGTAACATTGTTGATCAAGGACTGAAGACTGACACATCTCAGGGTGGATGTTGTATTAGCAAGAAATAGAACGACACACTCCCTTTGACAGGTCACGGCATTTTTTGGGATGCTCAAAGTTGCATGCCCCATTTGTTTTCCCTGATATTCCATGTTTACAGATGCCCCAAACATAGAATTTGCACCATTTTGTTTTTGGCTGGATACAATTCATTCTGGATGTATTCCTAATCTGTGCCGGCCCTAGAGCTGCACTACAGTCCTCCAGAGACACCACCATCTGTTGTCATGACGCCAACATTTTTCCTGGAAGAGGACTCCTCTTCTACATCTGTACTAGAGGCTATGGCTGTGATGGCTGCAGAAGACACAGGAGTCTTCCCACGGGATGACACAGAACTTCCCCGCATGGAGTGACACAGGAGTCCTCCCACAGGGTGACACAGAACTTTCCCCACGAGGTAACACAGGACTCCTCCCACGGCGTGACAGGACTTTCCCCTACGGGATGACACAGACCCCTCCCACGGGCTGACACAGGACTCCTCACGGGGTGACACAGACTCTTCCCACGGGGTGATACAGGAGGTCTTCCATCATGACAACTAATCTCTAACACTAGTTCTCGTCAGAGTGGAGCATCACAGCTCCTTGAAGCTGGAGGGTTAACAACCTCAACCTTGGCACCTGCTCCGGCGAACCTTACGCCGCCCTCAGGTATTCATTCTACTAATTAAGCAGCATACCGCACCGTCACGACTGAGAAATGTTACCCTGATACACCCGAGCTGTTGATGGTGTAGAACCTGTAACTAAACGTTCCTGACACAAGGTACCATGCTACTCCAAACGCTATTACTTTTTTTTTTGGCACCTCGCTGCACCTCTTATAGCGTGGAGGTGCTCGACTCAGCATGACAAGCGTAGCAACATCGCGGCGATACAAAAAAACCTCGTCATTTCCAACTCAAATGTTGCATAATATGAGGTCGGGTTGACCCGTCAGTGAGGACATTCATCTCCGGGATTTACGGAGGCATAACTTCCTGGCCGAGCTGCTGACACCCTACTGTGCTCCGCCCCATGGTGCAGCTTATCGTATATATTTTCAAGGGGCACTTGATAAGAGATCTTGTCGCTCGTGTCATTTGGCGCAGGAGTTACGGTAAACACGTGTGGAGGGCGCCTAGGGGTGTGCGTAAGTGGAGAACACATTACTATGGTAAACCCATATAGAGGGGCGTATAAGTGTTGAGAGACGTGCTATAGGAAGGCATGTTGTGGATGCGTGAGTATCCATCCTTCAGCGGAGATCCAAGCTTACTCCTCTGTGAAAATGTAAGACGGAAAAAATAATTAGGAAAAAAATAATCAGGTAGGTGAAAGATGGAGAATACAACACAAATAATCCTAACCGAAACAAACAACAATAAATGAAAGAAATTATCTTTAATGTGACTAAAAGGTAATCACTTGAAATACTGGTAAACAAAGTGTCCTGACCCCTTGTAACAGACTAGGATCACCTTAATAAAATTCCCAGAGGGGTTCGAAAAGCTGATATGTGTGTGTTATTTGACGTCAGACTGTCGAAGCTTATGAGGAGAAAATTTGAGCTCACCCCCTTCCCAACCCTCAAACAGGTACACTAATCACAAATAGGTAATTGCAGGCGCAGAGAAAGAGAGAGAGAGAGAGAGAGAGAGAGAGAGAGAGAGAGAGAGAGAGAGAGAGAGAGAGAGAGAGAGAGAGAGAGAGAGAGAGAGAGAGAGAGAGAGAGAGAGAGAGAGAGAGAGAGAGAGAGAGAGAGAGAGACAGGATGGGACTGGCAACCTGTGCTGAAAAACAATATAGAAGACGGGAACGAGCGGACAAATTTCGATGTTTCAGAGGCGTTTTCTGACATTTTCTGAAAACAGAATTTAAGTCTCATTGTGTACAGACTCTGAAATTATTATTATTTTCACCACCTTACTCACCGTACAAACTTACTGGCCAACCAACATACACAAAATGACGAAAAAGACGGAACAAGTTATTATTGTGAAAACATTACGCTCCGCCTTAAACTTCAACAAGTTACGATGAACTTCCACACAGAGCCGAACTTAGTCTCCATAAAAGTTAGTTCCGTAACCCATGACTTTTCAGTTACCGTCGACAGTATATTGTGATCTCCACTCACCCGATGGTTCCTCACAGTGGTGAGTTGCTCTAACATATTACACAATGTCCGCTACGGTAAACTCTCCACTTCATATGCAAATTCGTCCAACGACCTTCGTATTTACATGAGAAAAGCTAGTTATGTGTGGTTATGTAACGTATTGAAATGCCTGGCCTGGAGAGAGCGTCAGAGGCATTCCATCTAACATCACAGGTGTATACACACAGAGATGTGCGTATCTGTGCGAATCTGTGCGTATACACTGAAAATTGTACACCTTTGTGTTTGTGCGCCGAGAGGTGAGTATTTCTGCGTATATACACAGGATACTTGTGTCCCTATATTAGGGACATAAGTATCCTGAACAGGTGACGTGCAGCCTTAATGACTTGCGTGTAGTAGATAGAATTTAAACCTGGCTAGGACTGATAGTACGTCATCAAACGTCAGGCTTACAGTAGTTGTTAGTTATGTAACCTCCTAGGATGATAGTGCATTAGTAAATTAGTAATAGTAACCAGTGTTACAATGCTAACAAAGTAACAGTACCCGGTGTTACCACGGTAACAAATTAACATTATCCGGTGTTTCCAGGGTAACAATGTAACAGCACCCGGTGTTACCACGGTAACAGTACTACTATCCGGTGTTACAACGGTAACAAAGCAACAGTCCCCAGTTTTACCACGGTAATAAAGTAACAGTCCCCGGTTCTACCACGGTAATAAAGTAACAGTCCCCGGTTCTACCACGGTAATAAAGTAACAGTCCCCGGTTCTACCACGGTAATAAAGTAACAGTACCCGGTTCTACCACGGTAACAAAGTAACAGTACCCGGTTCTACCACGCTAATAAAGTAACAGTACCCGGTTCTACCACGGTAACAAAGTAACAGTACCCGGTTCTACCACGGTAACAAAGTAACAGTACCCGGTTCTACCACGGTAACAAAGTAACAGTACCCGGTTCTACCACGGTAACAAAGTAACAGTACCCGGTTCTACCACGGTAACAAAGTAACAGTCCCCGGTTCTACCACGGTAACAAAGTAACAGTACCCGGTTCTACCACGGTAACAAAGTAACAGTACCCGGTTCTACCACGGTAACAAAGTAACAGTACCCGGTTCTACCACGGTAACAAAGTAACAGTACCCGGTATTACCACGGTAACAAGGTAACAGTCCCCGGTTCTACCACGGTTAAAATGTATATCTCAACCATTCCGGGAGGTTTGTAATTATATTTATGTAGACAGACACCCAGAGTCAGTAGATATAATGAATAACTCATTAATTTCCTCCATTGTGGGCGGGGGAAATAAATAATAGAAATTATTATTATTATTATTATTATTATTATTATTATTATTATTATTATTATTGTTGTTGTTGTTGTTGTTGTTGTTGTTGTTGTTGTTGTTGTTGTTGTTGTTGTTATTATTATTATTATTATTATTATTATTATTGTTATTATTATTATTGTTATTATTATTAGTATTATTATTATTATAGTTGTTGTTGTTGTGTCGTGGGGTTCGAACGGAGATAACGAGGGTTGAAGATATACACACTTGTTGGATGGTAACACTATATATTGTCAGACTGTGGTAAGGGAGGCCCAGCCTGCCGTGTTGCTGCCTGGCAGGTCTAAGCGTGGACTGAGGAAGTTACAGAGGTACTCGTGCACACATGCGCATCCCGTGACGTCACACAAAACAGTCACTAGGCCTAGTAAGGGATCTGCTAACTTCTCAGAATTCGGAGGGAATGTGAACACAAAAAATTCTGACAAACTGATCAGCTAATAACAAGACACACAGTTGACAATTTCATTCATCTCGGACATCTAATTATACAGGCTGTTTACATTTAAACCCAACTCTGCGATGGTAATGTTTACATATGCAGAATGGTTATCATCTTTGGGTGGATCGAATTCTTCTGTGATGGCTAACACATGCCTTGACTGAGGGCGATCTGAACGAGTATCTACAAAAGATACAGCTACATTCACTAGTGACTGTGGAATTACTAACTCTTCTGCTAGGAGTACTCAACTCGACTGTACGATACAGTAATTCTTGGCTCATTGCAAAGTCACTAATGGGTGCTGGTGGCTTCACAGTCAGAATAAGATCTTCCTGGAGCAGGAATCGAATCACACCAGACCACAAGGGATCTGTTCTTTCTTACTGGAGGAATGAACAAACTCGTTGGAGTGGATGACTCTCCCCGGTTGAAAAAATTAATGCTATAACACGCAATATGAGCAAGGGAGAACACACCACCAATTTGTCGTGGGGTTCGAAAGGAGATAACGAGGGTTGAAGATATACACACTTGTTGGATGGTAACACTATATATGTCAGACTGTGTAAGGGAGGCCCAGCCTGCCGTGTTGCTGCCTGGTAGGTCTAAGCGTGGACTGAGGAAGTTACAGAGGTACTCGCGCACACATGCGCATCCCGTGACGTCACACAAACAGTCACTAGGCTAGTAAGGGATCGTCTATATAGAACATGTGCAAGAAAGGTATAAAATACCGACAATATGAAAGTTAAGACACATGTGCAACATCTGGATATCTTTATTGTAGACGTTTCGCCATCCAGTGGCTTTATCAATACAGATTCTAGGACATAATAGGAAGACAGTAGAACTATATACAAAAGATGAGGTAATCAGTCCCTCGGCCTTGGAGTTAATGTTCACAGCATCGTGGTGGAGATTCTCCTCCACCACGATGCTGTGAACACTAACTCCAAGGCCGAGGGACTGATTACCTCATCTTTTGTATATAGTTCTACTGTCTTCCTATTATGTCCTAGAATCTGTATTGATAAAGCCACTGGATGGCGAAACGTCTACAATAAAGATATCCAGATGTTGCACATGTGTCTTAACTTTTATATAGAACATGTGGATGGTACTATGATACTCAGATAAGCTATACTGTACGACACATGTAAGGGGATCAGCAACTATGCTGACAGTTGTTGCTGCTCTTATTATTATTATTATTATTATTATTATTATTATTATTATTGTTGTTATTGTTATTGTTGTTGTTTTTGTTATTTTTATTATTATTATTATTATTATTATTATTATTATTATTATTATTATTATTATTATTATTATTATTATTATTATTATTTCAAATCATTATGGAAAAAATATATACGTTGGAAGGGCATTCTTTGCCTTAGCTGCTGCGTCAGTTATCAAAATGTCTTCCAGTGCTTTCCTCTCTTGTTTACATTCATTTCTCGCTCTTCTCTCACCTTCCTTGATCAATAAGTTCACGTCCAGTCCGTGTTAAGTCCACGCTTTTTAATATTTTTCTTTTTTCTGGTTCCTGGATTTTTGCCTCTTTACGTATGAGACTGGAAGACGGGTTCTCCCGGTGTCTGTCGTTTCACGGCGCCTCTGTTAAAACCAGTCGTTTCTGTGGCTGGTCTCATCGTTATCATCTTTCTCACTGCTTCAGTCTGTACAGTCGTCCAGCATCTACTGTCTTCAGCGGGTAACTGTATGTCAACACTCACTGCTAGGTACAGGAACACAATAGCGACTAATGCGACATTCTACTGTGGCAACGTTTCACTCTCCAGGAGCCTGACAAAGCTCCTGGAGAGAGAAACGTTGCTACAATATAATGTTAGTAGCGCTGTGTCCTTTTACCTAACATACTGTCGGTAATTCTACCAACATTATTACAACACTTACTGCTCCACCAGAGGGGAAACTATCATATTTAATTTCTACATTTACTTCGCTGGAAGTAAAAAAAACTAGGTCCAGCCTCACTCGTTCTTCACATCCTCACACTCTTATCGATCCTTTAACGTGTTGCTTTGGAAAGTTGTGCGTTTATGCCATCAGTCAGCTTCCTCTTCCACATGTCTGGAACCCCACTGGAGCCCAGGGTTTGTAGGCTTAATAACCAGACTGAGAGATCTTTAACTGTCTCCCTCTGGTATGTTGATAAATGGTTCGTAGAACCGACGAGATGATAAATTAGACACATATGCAACTCTTGGGTATCTATATTGCGGAAATGTTTCACCACACAGTGGCTTCATCAGTCCAATTCAAAGAAGGGTGAAGATCACAAGGAGTTTGAGGTAATCAGTCCCTGAAGGGACTGATTACTCACAATGAAGATTCCATCTCAGTCTGGTTTTTATCAGAAGTGTACTTACCTATATGTGGTTCCAAGGCTCTGTTCACAGTTCCTGGCCCCCACTTCTCCACTGGTCGCTACTAGCTCCACTCTCTCCCGGCTCCAAGACTCTTATCGTACCTTTTCTTTAAGCTATGTATGGATCCTGCCTCTACCACTGCAGAAGTGTGTGTGTACTCACCTAATTATGATTGCAGGGGTCGATTCACAGCTCCTCCTGTGCGTGTGTCACGAACTTGACATAGTGGTAAATACAGAAAGTTAACACTAGCTTTTAATAAGAACATAAGAACATAAGAAAGAAGGAACACTGCAGTAGACCTACTGACCCATGCGGAGCAGGTCCATGTCCCCCCATATTAGACCAATGATCCCCCCCCCCCGGATTAGCCCAATGACCCACCCAGACTGGTCATCTCCACTCAAGGATGGAGCACTGCACCAGACCCAGCAGCACAAGCTAGTCAGGTTCAACTCACACCCATCCACACCCACTCATGTATTTATGTATTTGTCTAACCTATTTTTAAAGCTACACAACGTTTTAGCCTGAATAACTGTACTCGGGAGTTTGTTCCACTCATCCACAACTCTATTACCAAACCAGTGCTTTCCTATATCTTTCCTGAATCTGAATTTTTCCAACTTGAAACCATTGCTGCGAGTCCTGTCTTGGCTGGAAATTTTCAGCACGCTATTTACATCCCCTTTATTTATTCCTGTCTTCCATTTATACACCTCGATCATATCCCCCCTAATTCTACGCCTTTCGAGAGAGTGCAGATTCAGGGACCTCAGTCTATCCTCATAGGGAAGATTTCTGATACATGGGATCATCTTTGTCATCCTCCTCTGTGGAAACATAAACACATATGCAGTTTAATGTGATCCTTTATTGACAACGTTTCGCCCACACAGTGGGCTTTTTCAAGTCATAAACAGATCTACCTGGGGTGGAAGGTACGTAGTCAATAAAGGATCACATTAAACTGCATATGTGTTTATGTTTCCATTGTGTCGGTATTTTATACCATTTATTTTCATTCTCCTCTGTACGTTTTCCAGAGCATTTATATCCATTCTGTAATACAGTGGCCAGAACTGAGCAGCATAATCTAAATGAGTCCTAACCAAGGATATATAGAGTTGAAGAACAACCTGAGGACTTCTATTATTTATACTTCTAGATATAAAGTCAAGAATTCTGTTAGCTTTATTGCGAACACTTATGCACTGTTGTCTTGGTTTCAGATTACTGCTAACCAGAACTCCTAAATCTTTTTCGCAATCCATAATATTAATATCTACATTATTTAGTTTATATGTGGCATGGTTATTTAACTGTCCAACATTTAGAACTTTGCATTTGTCAATATTAAACTGCATGTGCCACTTCTCCGACCACTGCATCAGTCTATTCAAATCCTCCTGGAGTGCTCTAGTGTCCTCATTAGAATGAATTCGACGGCCTATTTTGGTGTCATCGGCAAATTTGCTATGTCGCTATTTATTCCCTCATCTATGTCGTTTATGTAAACTGTGAACAACAACGGACCCAACACTGACCCCTGAGGAACAAACAAGAATACAAACGTTTATTAACATTTTTTCCCTATATTCTCTCTCTCTCTCTCTCCCTCCCTCTCTCTCTCTCTCTCTCTCTCTCTCTCTCTCTCTCTCTCTCTCTCTCTCTCTCTCTCTCTCTCTCTCTCTCTCTCTCTCTCTCTCTCTCTCTCTCTCTCTCTCTCTCTCTCTCTCTCTCTCCTTACATGTCTCGTGGTATTAAGATAAGAGACATAATATAACTTTTATCAAGCAGCAGAACTAAAATTATCTGGTCAACCTCACGTGTAGCAAGTGTCAGCAACCTCACGTGCAGCAAGTGTCAGCAACCTCACGTGTAGCAAGTGTCAGCAACCTCACATGTAGCAAGTGTCAGCAACCTCACGTGTAGCAAGTGTCAGCAACCTCACGTGTAGCAAGTGTCAGCAACTTTATGTGTAGCAAGTGTCAGCAACCTCACGTGTAGCAAGTGTCAGCAACTTTATGTGCAGCAAGTGTCAGCAACCTCACGTGTAGCAAGTGTCAGCAACTTTATGTGTAGCAAGTGTCAGCAACTTTATGTGTAGCAAGTGTCGGCAACTTTATGTGTAGCAAGTGTCAGCAACTTTATGTGTAGCAAGTGTCAGCAACTTTATGTGTAGCAAGTGTCAGCAACTTTATGTGTAGCAAGTGTCAGCAACTTTATGTGTAGCAAGTGTCAGCAACTTTATGTGTAGCAAGTGTCAGCAACCTCACGTGTAGCAAGTGTCAGCAACCTCACGTGTAGCAAGTGTCAGCAACCTCACGTGTAGCAAGTGTCAGCAACTTTATGTGTAGCAAGTGTCAGCAACTTTATGTGTAGCAAGTGTCAGCAACTTTATGTGTAGCAAGTGTCAGCAACTTTATGTGTAGCAAGTGTCAGCAACTTTATGTGTAGCAAGTGTCAGCAACTTTATGTGTAGCAAGTGTCAGCAACCTCACGTGTAGCAAGTGTCAGAAACCTCACGTGTAGCAAGTGTCAGCAACCTCACGTGTAGCAAGTGTCAGCAACCTCACGTGTAGCAAGTGTCAGCAACTTTATGTGTAGCAAGTGTCATCAACTTTATGTGTAGCAAGTGTCAGCAACCTCACGTGTAGCAAGTGTCAGCAACTTTATGTGTAGCAAGTGTCAGCAACCTCACGTGTAGCAAGTGTCAGCAACTTTACGTGTAGTAAGTGTCAGCAACCTCACGTGTAGCAAGTGTCAGCAACCTGACGTGTAGCAAGTGTCAGCAACTTTATGTGTAGCAAGTGTCAGCAACTTTACGTGTAGCAAGTGTCAGCAACTTTACGTGTAGCAAGTGCCAGCAACTTTATGTGTAGCAAGTGTCAGCAACTTTATGTGTAGCAAGTGTCAGCAACTTTATGTGTAGCAAGTGTCAGCAACTTTACGTGTAGCAAGTGTCGGCAACTTTACGTGTAGCAAGTGCCAGCAACTTTATGTGTAGCAAGTGTCAGCAACTTTATGTGTAGCAAGTGTCAGCAACTTTATGTGTAGCAAGTGTCAGCAACTTTATGTGTAGCATGTGTCAGCAACTTTATGTGTAGCAAGTGTCAGCAACTTTATGTGTAGCAAGTGTCAGCAACTTTATGTGTAGCAAGTGTCAGCAACTTTATGTGTAGCAAGTGTCAGCAACTTTATGTGTAGCAAGTGTCAGCAACTTTATGTGTAGCAAGTGTCAGCAACTTTATGTGTAGCAAGTGTCAGCAACTTTATGTGTAGCAAGTGTCAGCAACTTTATGTGTAGCAAGTGTCAGCAACTTTATGTGTAGCAAGTGTCAGCAACTTTATGTGTAGCAAGTGTCAGCAACTTTATGTGTAGCAAGTGTCAGCAACCTCACGTGTAGCAAGTGTCAGCAACTTTATGTGTAGCAAGTGTCAGCATTTATGTGTAGCAAGTGTCAGCAACTTTATGTGTAGCAAGTGTCAGCAACTTATGTGTAGCAAGTGTCAGCAACTTATGTGTAGCAAGTGTCAGCAACTTTATGTGTAGCAAGTGTCAGCAACCTCACGTGTAGCAAGTGTCAGCAACCTCACGTGTAGCAAGTGTCAGCAACTTTATGTGTAGCAAGTGTCAGCAACCTCACGTGTAGCAAGTGTCAGCAACTTTATGTGTAGCAAGTGTCAGCAACTTTATGTGTAGCAAGTGTCAGCAACCTCACGTGTAGCAAGTGTCAGCAACTTTATGTGTAGCAAGTGTCAGCAACCTCACGTGTAGCAAGTGTCAGCAACTTTACGTGTAGTAAGTGTCAGCAACCTCACGTGTAGCAAGTGTCAGCAACCTGACGTGTAGCAAGTGTCAGCAACTTTACGTGTAGCAAGTGCCAGCAACTTTATGTGTAGCAAGTGTCAGCAACTTTATGTGTAGCAAGTGTCAGCAACTTTATGTGTAGCAAGTGTCAGCAACTTTACGTGTAGCAAGTGTCGGCAACTTTACGTGTAGCAAGTGCCAGCAACTTTATGTGTAGCAAGTGTCAGCAACTTTATGTGTAGCAAGTGTCAGCAACTTTATGTGTAGCAAGTGTCAGCAACTTTATGTGTAGCATGTGTCAGCAACTTTATGTGTAGCAAGTGTCAGCAACTTTATGTGTAGCAAGTGTCAGCAACTTTATGTGTAGCAAGTGTCAGCAACCTCACGTGTAGCAAGTGTCAGCAACTTTATGTGTAGCAAGTGTCAGCAACCTCACGTGTAGCAAGTTTCAGCAACTTTATGTGTAGCAAGTGTCAGCAACCTCACGTGTAGCAAGTGTCAGCAACTTTATGTGTAGCAAGTGTCAGCAACTTTATGTGTAGCAAGTGTCAGCAACCTCACGTGTAGCAAGTGTCAGCAACTTTATGTGTAGCAAGTGTCAGCAACCTCACGTGTAGCAAGTGTCAGCAACTTTACGTGTAGTAAGTGTCAGCAACCTCACGTGTAGCAAGTGTCAGCAACCTGACGTGTAGCAAGTGTCAGCAACTTTACGTGTAGCAAGTGCCAGCAACTTTATGTGTAGCAAGTGTCAGCAACTTTATGTGTAGCAAATGTCAGCAACTTTATGTGTAGCAAGTGTCAGCAACTTTACGTGTAGCAAGTGTCGGCAACTTTACGTGTAGCAAGTGCCAGCAACTTTATGTGTAGCAAGTGTCAGCAACCTCACGTGTAGCAAGTGTCAGCAACTTTATGTGTAGCAAGTGTCAGCAACTTTATGTGTAGCATGTGTCAGCAACTTTATGTGTAGCAAGTGTCAGCAACTTTATGTGTAGCAAGTGTCAGCAACTTTATGTGTAGCAAGTGTCAGCAACTTTATGTGTAGCAAGTGTCAGCAACTTTATGTGTAGCAAGTGTCAGCAACTTTATGTGTAGCAAGTGTCAGCAACTTTATGTGTAGCAAGTGTCAGCAACTTTATGTGTAGCAAGTGTCAGCAACTTTATGTGTAGCAAGTGTCAGCAACTTTATGTGTAGCAAGTGTCAGCAACTTTATGTGTAGCAAGTGTCAGCAACTTTATGTGTAGCAAGTGTCAGCAACTTTATGTGTAGCAAGTGTCAGCAACTTTATGTGTAGCAAGTGTCAGCAACTTTATGTGTAGCAAGCGTCAGCAACTTTATGTGTAGCAAGTGTCAGAAACTTTATGTGTAGCAAGTGTCAGCAACTTTATGTGTAGCAAGTGTCAGCAACTTTATGTGTAGCAAGTGTCAGCAACTTTATGTGTAGCAAGTGTCAGCAACCTCACGTGTAGCAAGTGTCAGCAACTTCACGTGTAGCAAGTGTCAGCAACCTCACGTGTAGCAAGTGTCAGCAACTTTACGTGTAGCAAGTGCCAGCAACTTTACGTGTAGCAAGTGTCAGCAACTTTATGTGTAGCAAGTGTCAGCAACTTTATGTGTAGCAAGTGTCAGCAACTTTATGTGTAGCAAGTGTCAGCAACTTTATGTGTAGCAAGTGTCAGCAACTTTATGTGTAGCAAGTGTCAGCAACCTCACGTGTAGCAAGTGTCAGCAACCTCACGTGTAGCAAGTGTCAGCAACCTCACGTGTAGCAAGTGTCAGCAACTTTACGTGTAGCAAGTGTCAGCAGCTTTATGTGTAGCAAGTGTCAGCAACCTCACGTGTAGCAAGTGTCAGCAACCTCACGTGTAGCAAGTGTCAGCAACCTCACGTGTAGCAAGTGTCAGCAGCTTTATGTGTAGCAAGTGTCAGCAACTTTACGTGTAGCAAGTGTCAGCAGCTTTATGTGTAGCAAGTGTCAGCAACCTCACGTGTAGCAAGTGCCAGCAACTTTACGTGTAGCAAGTGTCAGCAACTTTATGTGTAGCAAGTGTCAGCAACTTTATGTGTAGCAAGTGTCAGCAACTTCACGTGTAGCAAGTGTCAGCTTCAGAACCTTGCATTTATCTACATTGAACTGCATCTGCCACTTTTCTGACCAAGAATAGAGTTTGTCTAAGTCCTCCTGAAGTTCCCTAACATCTACGTTTGAATCAATTATCCTTCCTATCTTTGTGTCATCGGCGAATTTGCTCATTTCACTAGTAATACCCTCATCAAGGTCATGATATATATCATAAACAACAACGGGCCACTTGTTACAGATACCCACTCGGATTGAACCCCATTTAAGCATACTCTCTGCTTCCTATTAGTGAGTCATGACTCGATCCATGACAGCACTTTTCCCCCAATGTCATGAGCTGCCACTTTTTTTAACAGTCTCTGGTGCGGTACTCTATCAAAAGCCTTAATAAAATCTAAATAAATAATATCGTATTCTTTATCATGATCAACGGCCTCAAAAGCTTTACTGAAGAAGGTTAATAAATTTGTTAGGCAGAAACGGCCCCTCGTGAATCCATGCTGAGTATCATTAATCAAGCTGTGCTTATCCAGATGGCTTCTTATACTATTATCAGCTATAATTAACTCTAGTAATTTGCCTACAATTGAGGTCAGGCTTATTGGGCGGTAATTTGAGGGTAACGACTTGTCCCCTGTTTTAAAAATAGGAATTACATTAGCCATCTTCCACATATCAGACACTACACCTGTTTGAAGAGATAAATTAAAAAATATTAGTTAATGGTTCACAGAGTTCCATTTTACACTCTTTAAGAACCCTTGAAAAAAGTTCATCAGGGCTCAGGGATTTATTTTGCTTTAACCGGTCTATTTGTTTGATAACCAATTCGGTAGTGACTGTGATATTGCATAATTTATCATCATCAGGCCCACTATAAAAATTAATTACTGGCATATTGTTAGTGTCTTCCTGAGTGAAAACAGAGAGGAAATAATTATAAGAACAGAGCACATTTCATTCTCCTTGTCAGTAAGATGCCCAAAGTTATTTTTAAGGGGACCTATGTTATCTCTAACTTTTGTTCTATAGACCTGGAAAAAACTTTTTGGGTTAGTTTTAGAATCCCTAGCAACTTTAATTTCATAGTCCCGTTTAGCTTTAATTATCCCCTTTTTAACGTCCCTCTTAATGTCAATATACTGATTCATAAGATGACCCTCACCTCTTTTGATGCGCCTATAAATTCCTTTGTTCTGTCCTAAAAGATATCTGAGCCTATTATTCATCCATCTGGGGTCATTTCTATTCGATCTTATTTCCTTATATGGGATAAATGTCCTTTGGGCAGCATGTATTGTGTTAAGAAAGCTGTCATACTGATAGCTCTCTTCGTTACCCCAGTCCACAGATAATAAGTGTCCTCTAAGCCCATTGTAATCTGCTAAGCGAAAATCTGGGACCAGTACTGAATTATCCCTACTGCCATACTTCCATTCAATGATAAAGGTAATTGATTTGTGATCACATGTGCAGAGTTCCTCTGTAATTTCTAAATTATTAACAAGAGTTTCCTTGTTTGCCAAAACCAAGTCAAGAAGGTTATTTCCCCTTGTAGGTTCTGTCACAAACTGCTTCAAAAAACAATCCTGAACTACTTCTAAGAAGTCGTTTGATTCTAAATTCCCAGTCAAGAAATTCCAATCAATATGACTAAAGTTAAAGTCTCCTAGAATTACTACATTATCGTGCCTTGTGGCCTTAACAACTTCCTCCCATAGTAGTCTCCCTTGGTCCCTATCTAAGTTTGGGGGACGGTATATCACACCTAAAATCAATTTTTCATGTCCCTCTGAAAATTCTATCCAAACAGACTCTGTATGTGTTACTTCAGATTTAATACCCGTTTTTATGCAACAGTTCAAGCGATCTCGGACATACAATGCCACCCCACCCCCCTTCCCGATACTTCTGTCTACTTGGAACAATTCAAATCCCTGTATGTGACATTCAGCAAGCATGTCCCGATTTTTCATATTGAACCACGTCTCAGTTAAGGCAAATACACCAATGTTACCTGCACTAGCAACTAGTCTCAACTCGTCCATCTTATTCCTAGCACTACGACTATTTGTGTAATATATATTTAAGGACCCTCCTTTCTCTTTACCCTTCCTGCTCCTCTCTGTTATTCCACTAAACCTATTACTGTCCTTGTCACCTAGTGCCACTGGCTTTCCGATATCCACCTCGTTTTGCCTATTACTAGTTCTCCTAGTACTCATATTACTACACTGGGACTTCACTGTTTTCCCGCCAAAACCCATACCACTAACTATTCCTAGTTTAAAGACCTAACAGCTCCCTCCACTGAGTTGGCCAGTGCTCCCACCCCACACCTAGATAAGTGAACCCCATCCCTGGCATACATGTCATTTCTGCCATAGAAGAGGTCCCAGTTGTCAATGAATGTTACGGCATTTTCCTTACAGTATTTGTCCAGCCAGCAATTGACACCAATTGCTCTGGACAACCATTCATTTCCAACTCCTCTCCTTGGCAAAATACCACATATGACAGGGTTCCCACCCTTCCTCCTAATTATCTCTATTGCTAACCTATACCTGCTAATCAGGTCCTCACTCCTACGTCTGCCAACATCGTTGCCTCCAGCACTGAGACAGATAATAGGATTTCTCCCATTACCTCTCATAATGTTGTCCAGACGGCTAACAATATCCTTCATCCCAGCCCCAGGAAAACACACTCTCTGCCTCCTACTCCTATCCTTCAAGCAGAATGCCCTATCCATGTACCTAATCTGGCTATTCCCAACAACAACAATGTTTTTACCTTCCTTGTCGACGTCCGCCGTGATGTTCCCAGTAGTCGACTCACATTCGTTAGGAAGCACTACACCTTCACTTGTTGAATTCGTCAAGACGTTCTCGATGGTGTTCGTTGGTGTTTCTAGGGATGTCTCACTCACGTCTGCCAATGCTTCCTTGGTGCTCGTTGTCGCATTCCCAGTAGAACACCCACATTCGTCAGGTAGCACCGAAAATGGGTTGGAAGTTTCCACTTGTTTCTCGTTTTTTCTGCCTCTCCAACAGTCTTCTTGATCCTCAGCTTGGTTCCATGTTGCCCGGCCACTGACCAAGTTCCCCTCTTAACCTGGGGACTCACAACAGGAGGATTACTACAAATCCTCTTGTTCTCCTCCGTTAATCGCCGTATCTCCAGCTTAGCAGCCCTAAGCTCTTCTTTCAGCTGCTGGTAAAGTTGCTCAAGAGAGGGCATCCTGGTTCATCCTGAGTCATCGCAATGAGATCGTTTAGGTAGACCATTAGGGTGACACCCAGGAGAGTACAGAAAAATCGTCATCAAACAACTGAATGTGATAGGGCTTCCCCGTAATCCAAAAGGTTCCATCCTCCACTATGCTAACTGAACACACAATTTTCTCTTCCACTTGACATACTGGAGAGTTTTTTAGGCCTGCTAGAATTATGTAAATTTTGAGGTAAACCAAAGCCAGTCCTGCAGGGATTAATTTTTTTATTTCCTTCTGCCCACCTGTAGTGTAGTGTCAAGACAACACAAGGTGCTTGGCCGAGCAAAATGTAGACAGTAGGTCGCTGTCTAGTTATTTTAGTCCCCCTATTGCCCCGTTGGAGTGAGTTGTTGCGGGCCTAGTTGCCTGAGTGCCCACCAGTAGGCAGGACCTGAAGTTAGACATACACAGCTTAGACCTGTGGCTTTCCAGGTAACAGATCCCCATCCAGACAGGCTTCAGCACACCTTACACTGCTCGCTGTGAACCCAATTATTCCAATAAGAAGAAGCTAGTCTATGGCCGTATATCTCAACTACCTCTACACTGATTGATAAATTAGACACATGTACAACTCTTGGGTATCTTTATTGAGGAAACGTTTCGCCACACAGTGGCTTCATCAGTCCATACAAAGGAGAATCTTGAAGAACAGGAGGAGAATTACGTAATCAGTCCCTCAACCTTGAGTCGATGTGGTCAAATACCTCTACACTACCTGGCAAGTTACTAGACCAACCCAACAGGCAGTTAAAGTATCATTACTGCTGGTCACACACAGACTAACGTACAAACCACAGCCTGGCTGGTCAGGTATTGATTTAGGTATCTATCTAGTTCCGTCTTGAAGACAGCCAGGGGTCTATTAGGAATCCCCCTTATGCTTACTTAGTGTCTCTAAGTGTACATTGTGAGGATGTTGCATCTCCTGCCGAGTCTTTTGCTTTCGTAGGGAGTGATTTCTGTGTGTAGATTTGAGAAAAGTCCTCTCGAATTTTCCAGGTGCAAATTATGATGTATATTTCTCTCCTGCGTTCCAGGGAGTGCAAGTCAAGGGACATCTAACGTTCCCAGTGATTAAGGTCCTTGACTGATCTTAATCGTGCATTGAAGGTTCTCTGTACATCATCCAGCCTTGAACGGGGCTGATAATGTACAGTAGTATTCCAGTCTAGAGAGAACAAGAGGCTTAAAGAAAAAGTAACTTCATGCATAGCAAGTGCCACCAGCATCACACAGTGCCAGCAACTTCTCATATATAAGTGCCGGAAATGCCGGTTTCATTTAAATGTTAAAAAAGAGTCTGAATTTTTCTTTGGACAGAAAAGTGAAGAGTGGAACAAGAGAATTGATAGAAATAAAAGGTGAGATGATTTATCATAGAGCTGCCTGGCTCTACCATGAAGCTTCCTGGCTCTACTATAGAGCTCCTTGGCTCTACCATGGAGCTGCCTGGCTCTACTATGAAGCTGCCTGGCTCTACCATGGAGCTGCCTCGCTCTAAGATGGAGCTTCCTGGCTCTACTATGGGCAGCCTCGCTCTACATGAAGGATGCTTGACTCTACGATAGAGCTGCCTGCTCTACCATGAGTGCTTGACTCTCACGATAGGAGCTGCCACGCGACTCTACATGGAGCTTCCTGGCTTACCATGGAGCAGTTTGGCTCTACCATGGAGACTGCCCGGCTCTACCATGAAGCAGCATGGCTCTAACTGAGCTGCCTGGCTCTATCATGGGAGCTCTTGGGCTCTACATGGAGCTGCCTGGCTCTACCATGGAGCTGCCTGGCTCTACCATAGAGCTGCCTGGCTCTACCATGGAGCTGCCTGGCTCCACTATGGAGCTGCCTGGCTCTACCATGGAGCTGCTTGGCTCTACCATGGAGCTGCCTGGCTCTACCATGGAGCTGCCTGGCTCTACCATGGAGCTGCCTGGCTCTACCATGGAGCTGCCTGGCTCTACCATGGAGCTGCCTGGCTCTACCATGGAGCTGCCTGGCTCTACCATGGAGCTGCCTGGCTCTACCATGGAGCTGCCTGGCTCTACCATGGAGCTGCCTGGCTCTACCACAGAGCTGCCTGCTCTACCATGGAGCAGCCTGGCTCTATCATGGAGCTGCCTGGCTCTACCAATGGAGCTGCCTGGCTCATCATGGAGCGCCCGGCTCTGACCATGGAAGTGCTTCTTGGCTCTAAAGGAGCTGCCTGCCTCTCATTATGCGAAGCTGCAGGCTCTACCATGGAGCCACCAGGCTCTACCATGGAGCTGCATGCTTTACCATGGACTGCTGGCTCTTACCATGGAGCTGCCTACGCTCTTACATGGAGCAGCCTGGCTCTACCAAGGAGCGGGCCTGCTCTTACTATGGGAGCTGCCTGGCTCTACCATGGAGCTGCCCTGAGCTTTAGGCATGGAGCTGCTGGCTATACCATGGAGCTGCCTGGTTCTACTGGGGTGCCTGGCTTACCGTGGAGCGGCTGGGCTCTACCATTGGAGCTGCTTGGGCTCTACTTTGAAACTGCCTGGCTTTAGGGCCTCCATGGAGCTGCCTGGCTCTACCATGGAGGTGCTGGCTCTAACATTGAGCTGCCTGGCTCTCTATGGAGCTAATGGCTATTAACATGGAGCTGCCTGGCTCTTATATGGTTGCTGCTGGCTCTTACCGTGGAGCTTGCCTGCTCTACCTGAGTGTTTGGCTCTACATGGAGCTGCCTGGCTCTTACCATGGAGCTGCCTGGCTCTACCATGGAGCTGCCTAGCTCTACCATGAAGCTGCCGGGCTCTACCATGGAGCTGCCTGGCTCTACCATGGAGCTGCTTGGCTCTACCATATAGCTGCCTGGCTCTATCATGGAGCTGCCAGGCTCTGCCATGGAGCTGCTTGGCTCTACAATGGAGCTGCATGGCTCTACCATGGAACTGCCTGGCTCTACTTTGGATCTGCTTGGCTCTACCAAGGAGCTGCCTGGCTCTACCAAGGAGCTGCCTGGCTCTACTATGGAGCTGCCTTGCTCTACCATGGAACTGCCTGGCTCTAGCATGGAGATGCCTGGCTCTACCATGGAGCTGCCTGGTTATACTGTGGAGCTGCCTGGCTCTACCATGGAGCTGCCTGGCTCTACCATGGAGCTGCCTGGCTCTACTAGGAGCTCCTTGGACTTCTACCATGAGCTGCATGTTCTACCATGGAGCTGCAGGCTCTACTATGGAGCTGCTGGCCTGACCGTGGAGCTGTCTGACCTCTACCTTGTAGCTGCTTGGCTCTTACCATGGAGTGCCAGGATCTACCATGGGGAGTGCCTGGCTCTAGCATCGAGCTGCTAGCTCTACATGGAGCTGCGGGTCTATTTGGCAACTGACTGGCTCTACCATGAGCTGCCTGGCTATACAATGGAGCTGCCTGGGCTTACATGGAGATGCTGGCTCTAATAGAGCTGCTGGCTTATCATGGAGCTGTGGCTCTACTATTGGAGAACTGCCTGGCTCTATCATAGAGTGCCCTGGACTCTACCATGGAGCTGCCTGGTTCTAACCAATGGAGCCTGCCTGGCTGTACTATGGAGCTGCCTGGCTGTACTATGGAAGCTGCCTGGCTCTACCATAGAGCAGCCTGGCTCTACCATGAGGCTGTATGGCTCTTCCATGGAGCTGGCCTGGCTATACCATGGAGCTGCCTGGCTCTACAATGGAGCTGCCTGGCTTTCCATGGACGCTGCCTGGCTCTTCTATGGGCTGCATGGCTCTACATGAGCTGCCTGGCTCTCTACCATGGAGCTGCTGGCTTACCATGCAGCTGCCTGGCTCTACCATGGAGCGATGCCTAGGCTTACTAGGAGCCTGTCTGGCTTGTTCCATGGACGCTGCGTGGCTCTACCATGAGCTGCGTGGCTCTCCCATGGAGCTGCGTGGCTCTACACTGGGCTGCGTGGCTTACATGGAGCTTGCTGGCTCTACCATGGTGCTGCCTGGTTCTACATGCAGCTGACCTGGCTCTACCATGGAGCTGCTGCTCTACCATTGGAGATGAATCTGAATGGCTCTAAATGGAGCTGCCAGGCTTACCATGGAGCTGCTGGCTCTACTATGGAGCTGCCTGGCACTAGCAGAGCTGCCTGGCTCTACCATGGAGCTAACTGGCTCTACTATGGATCTGCCTGGCTCTACCATGGAGCTGCCTGGCTCTACTATGGAGCTGCCTGACTCTAGCATGGAGCTGCCCTGCGCTCCTTATCTGGAGACTGCCTGGCCTATACCATGGAGGAGCAGCCTGGCTCAACAATGGAGCTGCTGGCTCTACCATGGAGCTGCCTGGCTCTACCATGGAGCTGCCTGGCTCTACCATGGAGCTGCCTGGCTCTACCATGGAGCTGCCTGGCTCTACCATGGAGCTGCCTGGCTCTATTATGGAGCTTCCTGGCTTTATCATGGAGCTGCCCTGGTCTTATCCATGGAGCTGCTGCGCTCTACCATGGAGCTGACTTGGCTCTACTATGGAGCTGCCTGGCTCTACCATGGAGCTGCCTGGCTCTACCATGGAGCTGCCTGGCTCTACTATGGAGCAGCCTGGCTCTACTATGGAGCTGCATGGCTCTACCATGGAGCTGCCTGGCTCTACTATGGAGCTCTCTGGCTCTACCATGAAGCTGCCTGCTCCACTATGGAGCTGCATGGCTCTACCATGGAGTTGCCTGGCTCTACTGTGGAGCTGCCTCGCTCTACCATGGAGCAGCCTGGCTCTACTATGGAGCTGCATGGCTCTACAATTGGAGCTGTCTGGCTCTACCAAGGAGACTGCGTCGGATTCTACTATGGAGCTGCCTGGGCTCTACATGCAGCGCCTTGTTCTACCATTGGTGCCTGGCTCTGCCATGGAGCTCTGCTCTTACTATGGATCTGCTGGCTCTACCATGGAGCTGCCTCGCATTCTACCATGGAGCTAGCCTGAGCTATACCATGGAGTCGGCTGGCTCTACCATAAAGACTGCCTGCTCTCTACCTTGGAGCTGCCTGGCTCTTTCATGGAGCTGCCTGGCTCTACCATGGAGCTGCCTGGCTCAATCATGGAGCTGCCTGGCTCTGCCATGGAGCTGCTTGGCTCTACCATGGAGCTGCATGGCTCTACTATGGAGCTGCCTCGCTCTACCATGGAGCAGCCTGGCTCTACCATGGAACTGCATGGCTCTACCATGGAACTTCCTGGCACTACTATGGAGCTGCCTGGCTCTACCATGGAGCTGCCTGGCTCTACTATGGAGCTGCCTGGCTCTACCATGGAGCTGCCTGGCTCTACTATGAAGCTGCCTGGCTCTACCATGGAGCTGCCTGGCTCTACTTGAGCTGCCTGGCCTCTACAATGGAGCTGCCTGCTCATTATGGAGCTGTCTGGCTCTACCATGGAGCTGCCTGGCTCTACTATGGAGCTGCCTGGCTCTACCATGGAGCTGCCTGGCTTTACCAAGGAGCTGCCTGGTTCTACCATGGAGCTACCTGGCTCTACCATGGAGCAGCCTGGCACTACCATGGAGCTGCCTGGCTCTACCATGGAGCTGACTTGCTCTACTATGGAGCTGCCTGGTCTACCATGGAGGTGCTGGCACTTACCATGGAGTGCTGGCTTTACTATGGAGGCCCTGGCTCTACCATGGAGCTGCCTGGCTTACCCATGGAGCTGGGATGGCTCTACTATGTAGCTGCCAGGTCTACCATGGAGCTGATGGCTTACATTGAGCTGCTGTTTCTACCATGGGTGAGCTTCTGGCTCTAAATTGAGTTCTTAGGCTCTACCATTGAGCTGCTGGCTCTACCATGGGCTTCTGGCTCTAACATTGAGTTCCTGGCTCTACCATTGTGCTGCCTGTCTGCTCTACATTTGAGCTGCATGGCTCTACCAGGAGCTTCGGCTCTAACATTGAGTTCCTGGCTCTACCATTGAGCTGCCTGGCTCTACCATGGAGCTTCCTGGCTCTAACATTGAGTTCCTGGCTCTACCATGGAGCTGCCTGGCTCTAACATTGAGTTCCTGGCTGCCTGGCTCTATCATGGAGCTTCCTGGCTCTAACATTGAGTTCCTGGCTCTACAGTGACTGCCTGGCTCTATCATGGAGCTTCCTGGCTCTAACATTGAGTTCCTGGCTCTACCATGGAGCTGCCTGGTTCTACCATGGAGCTGCCTGGCTCTACCATGGAGCTGCCTGGCTCTACCATTGAGCTGCCTGGCTCTATCATGGAGCTTCCTGGCTCTAACATTGAGTTCCTGGCTCTACCATTGAGCTGCCTGGCTCTATCATGGAGCTTCCTGGCTCTAACATTGAGTTCCTGGCTCTACCATTGAGCTGCCTGGCTCTATCATGGAGCTTCCTGGCTCTAACATTGAGTTCCTGGCTCTACCATGGAGCTGCCTGGCTCTACCATGGAGCTGCCTGGCTCTACCATTGAGCTGCCTGGCTCTACCATGGAGCTGCCTGGCTCTACCATGGAGCTGCCTGGCTCTACCATGGAGCTGCCTGGCTCTACCATGGAGCTGCCTGGCTCTACCATGGAGCTGCTGGGCTCTTCCATGGAGCCTGATGGACTCTTACCATGGAGCTGCTGCTCTACCATGGAGCTGCCTGGCTCTTCATGGAGCTTCCTGGCTCTTTACAATTGAGGTCATGGCTCTACCATATAAGCTGCCTTGGCTCTACCATGGGTGATTGGCTTACCATGGAGCTGCCTGGGCTCTTACCATGGAGCTGCCTGCTCTTACCATGGAGCGGCCGGGCTACTACCATGGAGCTGCCTGGCCTCTTCCATGGACGCTGCCTGGTTCTACCATGGGAGCTGCCTGGCTCTCCATGGAGCTGCCTGGTTCTACCATGAGCTGCCTGGCTTACCATGGAGCAGCTGCTCTACCTTGGAGCTGCTGGCTCTACCATGGAGCTGCCTGGCTCTACCATGGGAGCTGCTGGTTCTCCCATGGAGCAGACTGGCTCTACATGGAGCTGCATGGTTCTACCATGGAGCTGATGGTTTCTACCATGGAGCGGCTGGCTCTACCAGGAGCTTCCTGGTTCTACCATGGAGCTGCCTGGCTCTACCATGGAGCTGCCTGGCTCCTACCATGGAGCTGCCTGGCTCTACCATGGAGCTGCCTGGTTCTACCATGGAGCTGCTGGCTCTACATGGAGCTGCTTGGTTTCTACCATGGAGCTGCCTGGCTTACCATGGAGCAGATTGCTCTACCAGGAGCTGCCTGCTCCACCATGGAGAGCCTGGCTCTACCATGGGAGCTGCTGGTTCTACCACTGGAGCTGCCTGCACTACCATGGAGCATGCCTGGTTTACCATGACTGCTGGTCTCTACCATGGTGCTGCTGGCTTACCATGGAGCTGCCTGGTTCTACCATGGAGCTGCCTGGCTCTACCATGGAGCTGCTGGCTCTACCATGGAGCTGCCTGGCTCTACCATGGAGCTGCCTGGCTCTACCCATGGAGTCTGCCATGGTTCTACCATGGAGCTGCCTGGCTTCTACATGGTGCTGCTGGTTCTACCATGGAGGTCTGCCTGGCTCTACCATGGTGAGAAACAGCTTGCTCTACCATGGAGCTGCCTGGCTCTACCATGGAGCTGCCTGGCTCTACCATGGAGCTGCCTGGTTCTACCATGGAGCTGCCTGGCTCTACCATGGAGCTGCCTGGTTCTACCATGGAGCTGCCTGGTTCTACCATGGAGCTGCCTGGCTCTACCATGGAGCTACGCCTGGTTTACCATGGAGTGCATGCATCTAAATGGAGCTGCCTGGCTCTACCATGGAGATGCCTGTTCTACCATGGAGCTGCCTGCTCTAACCATGGAGCTGCCTGGTTCTACCATGGAGCTGCCTGGCTCTACCATGGAGCAGCTTGGCTCTACCATGGAGCTGCCTGGCTCTACCATGGAGCTGCCTGGCTCTACCATGGAGCTGCCTGGTTCTACCATGGAGCTGCCTGGACTTACCATGGAGCTGCCGGTTCTTCCATGGAGCTGCCTGGTTCTACCTTGGAGCACTGCCTGCTTACCATGGAGCTGCCTGGTTCTACCATGGAGCTGCCTGTTCTACATGGAGTGCTGGCACTACCATGGAGTGCCTGGCTCTACCATGGAGCTTGCCTGTTGCTTACATGGTGGTAGTAATACTCAAACGACGATAATATGTAATAAAATTAATTCTTCACAAAAATTGAAAAAAAAAATACTAGTATTACCGATAATAATAATAATAATAATAATAATATAATAATAATATAATAATAATATAATAATACATAATAAATAATAGCAATAATAATAATAATAATAATAATAATATATATAATAATCATATAATAATAATATAAATAACAATAATAATAATAATAATATATAATAATAATAATATAATAATAAAATATTAATAATAATAATAATATAATAATAACAATAATAATAATAATAATAATATTAATAATAATAATAATAATAATAATAATAATACAATTATAATAATAATATAATATAATAAACAATAATATTAATAATAATAATAATAATAATAATAATAATTAATAATAATAATAATTTTAATGTAATAATAGTAATAATAACAATAGTAATAATAATAATAATAACAATAACATATAATAATAATAAGTAATAATAGATATTAATAATAATTATAAGAATAATAATAATAATAATAATAATAATAATGATAACAATATAATTATTTTTTTAAATATTAAAATAATAATAATGTAATACACTTTATAATAATATTAATAATAATAATACTAATAATAATAATAATAATAATAATACAATAATAATAATAATAATAATAATAATAATAACATTAATAATAATAATAATAATAAATAATAATAATAATAATAATGATAACAATAATAATAATAATAATAATTAATAATAATAATAATAATAATAACAATAATAATAATTATAATAATAATATAATTATATTAATATAACAACAATAAATAATATAATAAATAATAATAATAATAATAATAATAATAAATAATAATAATAATAATATATATACAATAATAATATTAATATAATAATAGCACAATAATAGGGACGGGTATCAAAACAAAAGACCCCCCCCCCCCCCCCCCCCCCCCCCCCCCCCCAAACATTAGTGTAGTAATAGCGTGTCTCGTAGCTCACTATATCTCAAAATAAATATTAATTATTTCACTTAGGCATGTAAATTTGTTGGAAGAAGATAGTGAATGTTATTCTTCCTTCATCTCCCCTTAAACTTTTATTTAATTCAAATCTGCAGACGGAGGATAAGATTTGTTTATTTAGGGAGGTGACGAGGGTGATTATTGGAGGAGGTGGAGGTGGTGGTAGTGGAGGTGGAGGTAGTGGCAAAGGTGTGGTAGGAGGTGGTGGTAGTGGATGGTGTGGTAGTGGATGGTGGTGGTATGGGAGGTGGTGGTAGTGGCGGTGGTGGTAGTGGATTTGGTGGCTGGTAGTGGAGGTGTGGTAGTGGAGGTGGTGGTAGTGGAGGTGGTGGTAGTGGTGGGTGGTGGCATGGTGGTGGTGGTAGTGGGGGTGGTGGTAGTGGAGTGGTGCGTAGTGGAGGTTGGTGGTAGTGGAGCGTGGTGGTAGTGGAGGGGTGGTAGAGTGAGGTGGTGGTAGTGGAGGTGGTGTAGGGGAGGTGGTGGTAGTGGAGGTGGTGGTAGTGGAGGTGGTGGTAGTGGAGGGGTGGTTGTGGAGGTTGGTGGTAGTGGAGGTGGTGGTAGTTGGAGGTGCCCCCACCGTTGGTAGTGGAGGCTGGTTATTAGTGGATGTGTGGTATGGAGGTGGTGTAGTGGAGGAGGTTGGTAGTGGAGGTGGTGGTAGTGGGGTGGTGGTTTTGTGGAGGTGGGGTAGTGGAGGTGGTGGTTGTGCGAGGTGGTGGAGTGGAGGTGGTGGATAGTGGAGGTGGTGGTAGGGGAGGTGGTGGTAGTGGAGGTGGTGGTAGTGGAGGTCGTTTGGTCAGTGGAGGTGGTGGTAGTGGAGGTGGTGGTAGTGGTGGTGTGTGGTAGTGGAGGTGGTGGTAGATGGAAGGTGGTGGTAGTGGAGGTGGTGGTAGTGGAGGGTGGTGGTAGTGGAGGTGTTGGTAGTGGAAGGTGGTGGTAGTGGAGGTGTTGGTAGTGGAGGTGGTGGTAGTGGAGGTGGTGGTTGTGGAGGTGGTGGTAGTGGAGGTGGTGTAGTGGAGGTCGGTGGTGTGGAGGTGGTAGGATAGTGGAGGTGGTGGTTGTGGAGGTGGTGGTAGTGGAGGTGGTGGTATAGTGGTGGTGGTGTAGTGGAGGTGGTGGTAGTGGAAATGGACGGTGTTGGTAGTGGAGGTGGGGGGTAGTGGACGGTGGTGGTAGTGGAGGTGGTGGTAGTGGAGGTGGTGGGTAGTGGAGGTGTTGGTAGATGGAGGTGGTTGGTAGTGGAGGTGTTTGGTAGTGGACGGTTGGAGGTAGTAGGAGGTGGTGGTAGTGGAGGTGGTGGTAGTGGAAGGAAGTGGTGTAGTGGACCGTTGAGGTAGTGGAGGTGGTGGTAGTGGAGGTGGTGGTAGTGGAGGTGGTGGTGTGGAGGTGGTGGTAGTGGCGGTGGTGGTAGTGGAGTGGTGGTAGTGGAGGTGGTGGTTAGTGGAGGTGGTGGTCGTGGAGGTGGTGGTAGTGGAGGTGGTGGTTAGTGGAGGTGGTGTAGGGAGGTCGGTGTAGTGGAGGTGTGTGGTAGTGGACGGTGGTGGTAGTGGAGGTGGTGGTAGTGGAGTGGTGGTAGTGGAGGTCGGTGGTAGTAGGTGGTGGTGGTAGTGGAGGTGGTGGTATGTGGAGGTGGTGGTTTTAGGCGGGAGGTGGTGGTAGTTGGAGGTGTGGTGTGGAGTGTTGGTAGTGCTGACTGGTGGTGAGTTGTGGAGGTGGTGGTAGTGGAGGGTGGTGGTTTTTTTTTTTTAGTCGGAGGTGGTGGTAGTGGAGGTGTGGTAGTGGAAGGTGGTGGTAGTGGAGTGGTGGTAGTGGAGGTGTTTGGTAGTGGAGGTGGTGGTAGTGGAGTTGGTGGTAGTGGAGTTTGGTGGTAGTGGAGGTGTGAGTGGGAGGTGGTGTAGTGGAGGTCGGTGGTTAGTGGAGGTGGTGGTAGTGGAAGGTGGTGGTAGTGGAGGTGGTGGTAGTGGAGGTGGTGGTAGTGGAGGTGGTGGTAGTGGAGGTGGTGGTAGTGGAGGTGGTGGTATTGGAGGTGTTGGTAGTGGAGGTGGTGGTAGTGGAGGTGGTGTTAGTGGAGGTGGTGCGTTTTAGTGGAGGTGGGTGGTAGTGGAGGTGGTGGTAGTGCGAGGTGTGGTAGTGGAGGTGGTGGTAGTGGAGGTGGCTGGTAGTGGAGGTGGTGGTTAGGGAGGTGGTGGTAGTGGAGGTGGTGTAGTGGGAGGTGGTGGTATTGGAGGTGGTGGTAGTGGAGGTGGGTGGTAGTGGAGGTGCGTGGTAGTGGAAGGTGTTGGTTAGTGGCCGGTGGTGGTAGTGGAGGTGGTGGTAAGTGGAGGGTGGTGGTAGTGGAGGTGTTGTGGATTAGTGGAGGCGGTGGTAGTGGAGGTGGTGGTAGTGGAGGTGGTGGTAGTGGCGGTGGTTGTAGAATGGAGGTGGTGGTAGTGGAGGTGGTGGTAGTGGAGGTGGTGGTAGTGGAGGTTGGTTGTAGTGGAAACCGGTGGTGGTAGTGGAGGTGGTGGTAGTGGAGGTGGTGGTAGTGGAGGTGGTTGTAGTGGAGGTGGTGGTAGCTGGTGGTGGTGGTAGTGGAGGTGGTTGGTAGTGGAGGTGGTGGTAGAGGTAGGTGGTGGTAGAGGAGGTGGTGGTAGTGGAGGTGGTGTAGTGGAGGTGGTGGTAGTGGAGGTGTGGTAGTGGAGGTGGTGGTAGTGGAGGTGGTGGTAGTGGCGGTGGTGGTAGTGGAGGTGAGTGGTGTCGGAGGTGGTGGTAGTGCGAGGTGGTGGTAGTGGGAGGTGGTGGTAGTGGCGGTGGTGGTAGTGGGGAGGTGGTGGTAGTGGAGGTGGTGGTAGTGGAGGGTGGTGGTTAGTGGGGGTGGTGGTAGTGGAGGTGGTGGTAGTGGAGGTGGTGGTGAAAAAAAATTGCGGTGGTGGTAGTGGAGGTGGTGGTAGTGGAGTTGGTGGTAGTGGAGGGTGGTGGTAGTGGAGTGGTGGGAGTGGAGGTGGTGGTAGTGGAGGTGGTGGTAGTGGAGGTGGTGGTAGTGGAGGTGTTGGTAGTGGAGGTGGTGGTAGTGGAGGTGGTGGTAGTGGAGGTGGTGGTAGTGGAGGTGGTGGTAGTGGAGGGTGGTGGTGTGGAGGTGGTGGTAGTGGCGGTGGTGGTAGTGGAGGTGGTGGTAGTGGAGGTGGTGGTAGTGGAGGTGGTGGTAGTGGAGGTGGTGGTAGTGGAGGTGGTGGTAGTGGAGGTGGTGGTAGTGGAGGTGGTGGTAGTGGAGGCGGTGGTAGTGGAGGTGGTGGTAGTGGAGGTGGTGGTAGTGGCGGTGGTGGTAGTGGAGGTGGTGGTAGTGGAGGTGGTGGTAGTGGAGGTGGTGGTAATGGAGGTGGTGGTAGTGGAGGTGGTGGTAGTGGAGGTGGTGGTAGTGGAGGTGGTGGTAGTAGTTGAGTTGGTGGTAGTAGTGGAGGTGGTAACAGTGGAGGAGGTAGTAACAGTGAAGGAGACAGCAACAGTGGAGGAGGTCGTAACAGTGGAGGAGATAGTAACAGTGGAGGAGATAGTAACAGTGGAGGAGGTAGTAACAGTGGGGAGATAGTAACAGTGGAGGAGATAGTAACAGTGGAGGAGATAGTAACAGTGGGGAGATAGTAACAGTGGAGGAGATAGTAACAGTGGAGGAGATAGTAACATTGAAGGAGGTAGTAACAGTGGAGGAGATATTAACAGTGGAGGAGAAAGTAAAATTGGAGGAGGTAGTAACAGTGGAGGAGGTAGTAACAATGGAGGAGGTAGTAACAGTGGAGGAGATAATAACAGTGGAGAAGACAGTAACAGTGGAGGAGACAGTAACAGTGGAGGAGGTAGTAGCAGTGGAGGAGATAATAACAGTGGAGGAGATATTAACAATGGAGAAGAAAGTAAAATTGTAGGCGGTAGTAACAGTGGAGGAGATAATAACAGTGGAGGAGATAGTAACGGTATAGGAGGTAGTAACAGTGGAGGAGATAATAACAGTGGAGAAGATAGTAACAATGGAGGAGGTAGTAACAGTGGAGGAGACAGTACCAGTGTAGGAGGTAGTAACAGTGAAGGAGATAATAACAGTGGAGGAGATAGTAACAGTGGAGGAGACAGTACCAGTGTAGGAGGTATTAACAGTGAAGGAGATAATAACAGTGGAGGAGGTAGTAACAGTGGAGGAGATAGTAACAGTGGAGGAGATAGTAACAGTGAAGAAGATAGTAACAGTGGAGGAGATAGTAACAGTGGAGGAGGTAGTAACAGTGGGGGAGATAGTAACAATGGAGGAGGTAGCAACAGTGGAGGAGACAGTAACAGTGTAGGAGGTAGTAACAGTGGAGGAGATAGTAACAGTGGAGGAGATAGTGACAGTGGAGGAGATAGCAACAGTGGAGGAGGTAGTAAGAGTGAAGGAGATAGTAACAGTGGAGACAATAGTAACAGTGGAGGAGATAGTAACAATGGAGGAGGTAGTAACAGTGGAGGAGACAGTAACAGTGTAGAAGGTAGTAACAGTGGAGGAGATAGCAACAGTGGAGGAGATAGTAACAGTGGAGGAGATAGTAACAATGGAGGAGGTAGTAATAGTGGAGGAGATAGTAACAGTGGAGGAGACAGTAACAGTGGAGGAGGTAGTAACAGTGGAGGAGATAGTAACAGTGGAGGAAGAATGTAACAGTGGGGTTTGATAAAATAACAATGGAGGAGGGTTTTAAAAAAATGGAGGAGGGAAATAAAAAGTGGGGGAAGGGGAGTAACAGTGGAGGAGATAGTAAAGTGGAGGAGATGTAACAGTGAAGGAGTTTGTAAAAATGGAGGAGGTAGTAAAAAGTGGAGGAGATAGTAACAGTGGAGGAGTTGGGAAAAATGGAGGAGGTAATAACAGTGGAGGAGATAAAATTTCAGTGGAGGAGGTAGTAACAGTGGAGGGGGTAAATAGCAGTGGGGGGAGACAGGGAAAAAGTGGGGGGAAAGTAGAAATGGAGGAGGTAGTAACAGTGGAAAAGGGGGAGTAAAAACTGGAGCGGGCAGCAACAGTTGAGGAGGGAAAAAACAGTGGAAAAGACAAATAAAAAGTTTAAGGGGTACTAACGTGGAGGAGGGAGAATAGTGGGGGGGGCAGTAACAGTTTAAGGAGGTAATTTTAAAAGTGGAGGGGGTAGTAACAGTGGAGGAGACAGTAACAGTGGAGGCAGTAGTAACGTGGAGGAAGGGGAAATAACAGTGGAGGAAAAGGAAATAACAGTGGGGGGAGGTAGAACAGTTGGGGGGGGCCCGTAACAGTGGAAGCCCAGTAGTAACAGTCGAGGAGGTGTTAAAAGTGGGGGAAAGGCAAATAACGAGGGGGAGGTGGAGTGAGAGGATATAGTGGCGAAGAGCTTTTTTTTTTGTTATTAAAACGGTAAACCCGTGTGGGCCATTCAATGCACGTACAGTGCATGAGGCTCGTGCCTTCCCTTCATTTAAACGCTAGACAGTCGCTCTACTTGGGAGATGTCAGGCTCAGGAGGGCAGTCTGTGGCAAAAGGGAGAGGAAGGAAAAGGGGGGGGGACAGTAGGAAAGGGGTGAGGGTTTGGAAAAGGGAAAAAAGAGTGTGGTGTGATGGATAGGAAGCAATAGTTTTGGATCTGGTATTTGTGTTGGGGGTTTTACTCACCTAGTTGTCGTTTTTTTCCTTAAACCCCTTTTTCTAGGGAAAACCCCTTAGCTCTGGGGAAAAATCTTGTTTCAAAAACCCTTTGACTTTTTCTAGTTCTTTAAATGCTTGGTAAGGGTTGGGGTTTTTAAACCCGGGGGCCCCCCACTCCATTTTGGCCCAACGTATACGGTGTACAGGGTCCTGAACGATTCCTTTATTAAGATGTCGGAATGCTGTTCTGAGGTTTGTTAGGCTTCCATATGCTGCAGCAGTTATTTGGTTGATGTTCACTCCAGGAGATGTGCCTGGTGTTATACTCACCCCAAGAACTTTTTCCTTGAGTGAGGTTTGTAGTTTCTGGCCCTCTAGACTGTACTCCGTCTGCGGCTTTCTTTGCCCTTCCCCAATCTTCATGACTTTGCACTTGGTGGGGTTGAACTCCAGGAGAAAATTGCTGGACCAGGTCTGCAGCCTGTCCAGATCCCTTTGTAGTTCTGCCTGGTCTTCTATCGAATGAATTCTTCTCATAAACTTCACGTCATCTGCAAACAGGGACACTTCGGAGTCTATTCCTTCCGTCATGTCGTTCACAAATACCAGAAACAACACTGGTCCTAGGACTGATCCCTGTAGGACCCGCTGGTCACAGGTGCCCACTCTGACACCTCGCCACGTACCATGACTCGCTGCTGTCTTCCTGACAAGTATTCCATGATCCATTGTAGTGCCTTCCCTGTTATCCCTGCTTGGTCCTCCAGTTTTTGCACCAATCTCTTGTGTGGAACTGTGTCAAACGCCTTCTTGCAGGGTGTGTGTGTGTGTGTGTGTGTGTGTGTGTGTGTGTGTGTGTGTGTGTGTGTGTGTGTGTGTGTGTGTGTGTGTGTGTGTGTGTGTGTATGTGTGTGTTTGTTTGTGTGTGTGTGTGGTGTGTGTGTGTGTGTGTGTGTGTTTGTGTGTGTGTGTGTGTGTATGTGTGTGTCTGTGTGTGTGTGTGTGTGTGTGTGTGTGTTTGTGTGTGTGTGTGTGTGTGTGTGTGTGTATGTGTGTGTATCTGTGTGTGTGTGTGCATGTGTGTATGTGTGTGTGTGTGTGTGTGTGTGTGTGTGTGTGTGTGTGTGTGTGTGTGTGTGTGTGTGTGTGTGTGTGTGTGTTGGTGTGGTGAGTATTCATGCAGCAGGTCGACTTCACTCCCTGGCATGACAAGTCCTGTGCTAGCATCATGATTGGTCATCCTGACACCTTCAGTGCTCATAGCATCAATAACACACACACACACATGAAGCACTAAACTACCGACCAGTGTCCCTGACATTTACAGTATGCAAAGTCATGGAGAAGATTATCAGGAGAAGAGTGGTGCAACACTGTGAGGGAAAAGTTCAATAGATAGGAGTAGAGAGGGAGCATATAGTAACAATAGTTTCATTGCCGGCTGCTTGTTAAGGTAGGGTCAGTTTAGCTGCCGCTATCCCTTCCCCTCCTTCCCCCCCCCCCCCGAAAGGTGACGTGTGAGGCTCCGGTCCAAACAGTAATCACTAGACTCACAGCTCCCAGCACTACTCTTGGATGACAGAGAGGGTCACCTGCCAATCAACGAGCAGAATTGATGGAGATGGACTAACATCCTGAGACTTCCCCTTTTTGGATTTAATTACCTGTGCACCTGTATGAAGTAGCAGGATATAACCCCTCATCATTGCAGTGGAAAAAAACCTGCTTTCCTACCATCTAGACTAAGTATTCACGGATAGACTCTGTGAAGAACGAGCCGGTGGGTTGTCATCAACACCTGCGACCCCCTCCCATCATCGGCAACTGCTACGATTTCAACAACAATCAGTGTCACCAACACCAGACACTCCTATATATATTAGCGTTGAATTCAGTTATCATTTATATTTTTCATTTTCTTTAAAGTAGGATTAATATTTCATATTTAAGTGTTTTATATTTTCTATATAATAAAGTGTTTATGTTTGTCTGTTATTATTTCTTTTTCTATTCACTAATTTTCCTGAGGAGGAGCCAGCCTGGGTAATACTGTCTGAAGTTGTTACAGGGCTGAGTAAGCCTTCACAAACACCTAGAAAGGAATGATCTCATCAGCATCAGCCAACATGGTTTCAGGGACGGGAAATCCTGTGTCACAAACCTACTGGAGTTCTATGACATGGGTGGATTGCATTTTCTTGGACTGCAAGAAGGCGTTTGACACAGTTCCACACAAGAGATTAGTGCAAAAACTGGAGGACCAAAAAGGGATAACAGGGAAGGCACTACAATGGATCAAGGAATACTCGTCAGGAAGACAGCAGCGAGTCATGGTACGTGGCGAGGTGTCAGAGTCTGCACCTGTGACCAGCGGGGTCCCACAGGGGTCAGTCCTAGGACCAGTGCTGTTTCTGGTATTTGTGAACGACATGACGGAAGGAATAGACTCCGAAGTGTCCCTGTTTGTAGATGACATGAAATTGATGAGAAGAATTCATTCGATCGAAGACCAGGCAGAACTACAAAGGGATCTGGACAGGCTGCAGACCTGGTCCAGCAATTTTCTCCTGGAGTTCAACCCCACCAAGTGCAAAATCATGAAGATTGATGAAGGGCAAAGAAGACCGCAGACGGAGTACAGTCTAGAGGGCCAGAGACTACAAACCTCACTCAAGGAAAACGATTTTGGGGTGAGTATAACACCAGGCACATCTCCTGAAGCGCACATCAACCAAATAACTGCTGCAGCATATGGGCGCCTAGCAAACCTCAGAACAGCATT
This sequence comes from Cherax quadricarinatus, assembly GCF_026875155.1. Taxonomy (NCBI): domain Eukaryota; kingdom Metazoa; phylum Arthropoda; class Malacostraca; order Decapoda; family Parastacidae; genus Cherax; species Cherax quadricarinatus. The sequence goes on from NC_069401.1 coordinate 5,920,887, forward strand.
CCGACATCTTAATAAGGAATCATTCAGGACCCTGTACACCGTGTACGTTAGGCCCATATTGGAGTATGCGGCACCAGTTTGGAACCCACACCTAGCCAAGCATGTAAAGAAACTAGAGAAAGTGCAAAGGTTTGCAACAAGACTAGTCCCAGAGCTAAGAGGTATGTCCTACGAGGAGAGGTTAAGGGAAATCAACCTGACGACACTGGAGGACAGGAGAGATAGGGGGGACATGATAACGACATACAAAATACTGAGAGGAATTGACAAGGTGGACAAAGACAGGATGTTCCAGAGATGGGACACAGCAGTTGAAAACAGTTGAAAACACAGATGAATCGCAGGGATGTTAGGAAGTATTTCTTCAGCCACAGAGTAGTCAGTAAGTGGAATAGTTTGGGAAGCGATGTAGTGGAGGCAGGATCCATACATAGCTTTAAGCAGAGGTATGATAAAGCTCACGGTTCAAGGAGAGTGACCTAGTAGCGACCAGTGAAGAGGTGGGGGCCAGGAGCTAGGACTCGATCCCTGCAACCTCAACTAGGTGAGTACACACACACATATATAAACATTGTCGGATTGTCAAATAAGAGCCACTAATTTAAATAAATAATTTAGGAAAAAGAACGAGACCTGACTGCAACTTTCAAGTCCAAATTTCCGAAAATAATAGTAGATGAGATGTTCCCAAGAAGATACAGGATAGTGAGAAAGGAAAGAAATTAAAGAAAGAACAAGAGAATAGTGAATTATAAGAAAATGGATCCCTAATGTGACGAGAAATATTAAGAATAATACAAATGGGAAACAACAATTGTGGGTCCCCAAACTAGTAGTCGCTGTTATTATAACTATTCCCTTTCACAAACAACAGAAGATCCTATCAAAAATTCGGCAACAAGAAAAAGGCCGCAGCAACAGACATCGTCGAATATACAGGATCCATGGCAGAGAAAACTAGAGTACAATTACTGATATAGGTAACTTTAGGTAGTTAAAAAAAATGTTTTGGCGTGATGCCAAAGGTCGAGTGTCTGCCACAATGAGTGTCAAGCAAGTGGCTCTCTGGATACTGCCTTTATCTCTCGTGAGTCGCAACGAGACAGTGTTTACCAGGAGGATTTTCGAGCTGAGACCTGCTGTGCTGCGGGATGTTTAAGAGAAGCGGCCAGAAGGAACGTTTGTATCGTATCCCTGTCGAGAAAATATCCTATTATGGTTAGCGGCGATCAGGAGGCGAAACTGTAAATCTGATTGGTCAATGATCGACTTAAAAAACCAGGATCAAGAGATTTATCACCCACTCCAGAAGCTCTACTGAATCTGATGCGATGCAACTGCAAGATGGATCATGATACGAAACGATGTATCTTAAGTTTTTCTCATTATATATCCGAACTTAACTTTTATGCTGATTTTTTAACGTATTAAAGACACAAAAGCCGTATTAGGACAGTTACTAAGGAGACATTTCGCCTTGCATGAGCGTTTTCAATTCAACACAGACAAATGAAGTAATATTATATATAGGAGTTGCAAGGTCAGGTGATGCATGTGGAGGCAGGAGTTACTGGGTGTTTGTGTCCGCTTTGGTCAGAATGATGACTGGCCACAACCTCGGGAATAAAACTGCCAGGAATTCTGTTTGCAGTAACAATAAGAGTAAATTTTAAACAACTTCTGTGAGACTGAAGCATGAGGATGAGGCCTCATTTTAATGCCAGAGGTGAGACGTAGAGACTTCAGACGTCACAGTACACAACCCACACATAGGAGAACAAAACTTTAGGTAATGATCCAAGCCGGACCGAAACGTCGTCATGCAGTATAATGTGATCCTTTATTGTGTTTCGCCCAAACAGTGGACTTTATCAAGTCACAAACACATCTACCTGGATAAAGAGTACATGAGTATGGGGTGTAGATTCAGGTGGAGAATGTTGGGTACCTGGAGTTTACCTGGAGAGGGTTTCTGGGGTCAACGCCCCCCGGCTGGGTCTGAGACCAGGCCACGTAGTGGATCAGGGTCTGATCAACCAGGCTGTTACTGCTGGCCACAAATAGGATTTGAGAGTGACCTGCGCTGGACGTGGAGGTCCATCTCAAATCCAACCTACCCAACATCTCCACCTGACTCTCCACTCTATATACACTCATGTACTCCTCTTTACCCAGACTGTGACTTGATAAAGGCCACTGTGTGGGCGAAACGTTGCCAATAAGGACCATATTATACTGCACTGATGTTTATTTTTTCCAAAAGAACATAAAAATTCAGGATCTTCAGGCCAACTGGCCGATGCTAGGCAGGTCCTCAAAACCAATTCTTCTCACTTACAAGTAATAGATGAACTAAGGATGTAGATATATTCTGCACTACGATACAGCTGTATTACATTGTTGCACAAGGTATACAATAATAACAAGTAAATCAGTAAGACACATGAGCAGCAGTCAGTTATCTCTATTCCGCAACGTTTCGCCTACACAGGAGGCTTCTTCAGTAGAGAACAGAGGTGACAGATTTATAGTGTAGATGTGTAGTGTGTTGTGTAGTGTGGTAAGTGTAGTGTGTTGTGTAGTGTGTTGTGTAGTGTGTTGTGTAGTGTGTTAAGTGTAGTGTGTTGTGTAGTGTGTTGTGTAGTGTGTTGTGTAGTGTGTTGTGTAGTGTGGTAAGTGTAGTATGTTGTGTAGTGTGTTAAGTGTAGTGTGTTGAGTAGTGTGTTAAGTGTGTGTGTTGTGTAGTGCGTTAGTGTTGTTGTGTATGG
>NC_069401.1:5924154-5941654 GCF_026875155.1 Cherax quadricarinatus
ATGATGTTTGAGTTACTCACTGATGCTGAGTGTACTTATTGATGCTGAGTGTATTTACTGATGCTGAGTGACTTATGATGCTGAGTTTCTTATTGATGCTGAGTGTACTTATTGATGCTGAGTGTACTTACTGATGCTGAGTGTCTTATTGATGCTGATTGTATATTGATGCTGAGTGTACTTATTGATGCTGAGTGTACTTATTGATGCTGAGTGTACTTATTGATGCTGAGTGTACTCATTGATGCTGAGTGTACTTACTGATGCTGAGTGTACTTACTGATGCTGAGTGTACTTACTGATGCTGAGTGTACTTATTGATGCTGAGTGTACTCATTGATGCTGAGTGTGCTTATTGATGCTGAGTGTGCTTATTGATGCTGAGTGTACTTATTGATGCTGAGTGTACTTACTGATGCTGAGTGATACTTATTGATGCTGAGTTGTACTTACTGATGCTGAGTGTACTTATGATGCTGAGTGTGCTTATTGATGCTGAGTGTACTTACTGATGCTGAGTGTATTATTGTTGCTGAGTGTACTACTGATGCTGAGTGTACTATGATGCTGAGTGTACTCACTGATGCTGAGTGTACTTATTGATGCTGAGTGTACTTACTGATTGCTGAGTGTTACTTATTGATGCTGAGTGTGCTTATTGATGCTGAGTGTACTTATTAATGCTGAGTGTACTCACTGATGCTGAGTGTACTTATTGATGCTGAGTGTAGTCATTGATGCTGAGTGTACTCACTGATGCTGAGTGTACTTATTGATGCTGAGTGTACTTACTGATGCTGAGTGTACTTATTGATGCTGAGTGTACTCACTGATGCTGAGTGTACTTATTGATGCTGAGTGTACTACTGATGCTGAGTGTACTTATTGATGCTGAGTGTACTCACTGATGCTGAGTGTACTTATTGATGCTGAGTGTACTCACTGATGCTGAGTGTACTTACTGATGCTGAGTGTACTTATGATGCTGAGTGTACTTATTGATGCTGAGTGTACTTACTGATGCTGAGTGTACTTACTGATGCTGAGTGTACTCACTGATGCTGAGTGTACTTACTGATGCTGAGTGTACTTATTGATGCTGAGTGTACTTACTGATGCTGAGTGTACTTATTGATGCTGAGTGTACTTATTGATGCTGAGTGTACTTACTGATGCTGAGTGTACTTATTGATGCTGAGTGTACTTATGATGCTGAGTGTACTTACTGATGCTGAGTGTACTTATTGATGCTGAGTGTACTACTGATGCTGAGTGTACTTACTGATGCTGAGTGTACTTATTGATGCTGAGTGTACTTACTGATGCTGAGTGTACTTACTGATGCTGAGTGTATACTATGATGCTGAGTGTACTTATTGATGCTGAGTGTACTACTGATGCTGAGTGTACTTACTGATGCTGAGTGTACTACTGATGCTGAGTGTACTTACTGATGCTGAGTGTACTTATGATGCTGAGTGTACTTACTGATGCTGAGTGTTACTTACTGATGCTGAGTGTACTTATTGATGCTGAGTGTACTTACTGATGCTGAGTGTACTCACTGATGCTGAGTGTACTTACTGATGCTGAGTGTACTCACTGATGCTGAGTGTACTCACTGATGCTGAGTGTACTATGATGCTGATGTACTCACGATGCTGAGTGTACTCATGATGTTGTGATTGTACTCATTGATGTTGAGTGTACTCACTGATGCTGAGTGTACTCACTGATGCTGAGTGTACTCACTGATGCTGAGTGTACTCACTGATGCTGAGTGTACTCACTGATGCTGAGTGTACTCACTGATGCTGAGTGTACTCACTGATGCTGAGTGTACTCACTGATGTTGAGTGTACTCACTGATGTTGAGTGTACTCACTGATGTTGAGTGTACTCACTGAGGTTGAGTGCTGAAGCTTCACTAAACCTTCTCCACTTCCTTCTTATCCAGTACAAGATTCTTAAAATAGAATACGTCAAGAGGTTCTTCATCAGGTTCTTCATCAGGTTCTTCATCAGGTTCTTCATCAGGTTCTTCATCAGGTTCTTCATCAGGTTCTTCATCAGGTCTTCATTAGGTTCTTCATTAGGTTCTTCATTAGGTTCTTCATAGGTTCTTCATCAGGTTCTTCATCAGGTTTCTCTTCATCAGGTTCTTCATTAGGTTCTTCATCAGGTTCTTCATCAGGTTCTTCATCAGGTTCTTCATCAGGTTCTTCATTAGGTTCTTCATTAGGTTCTTCATCAGGTTCTTCATTAGGTTCTTCATTAGGTTCTTCATCAGGTTCTTCATCAGGTTCTTCATCAGGTTCTTCATCAGGTTCTTCATCAGGTTCTTCATTAGGTTCTTCATCAGGTTCTTCATCAGGTTCTTCATCAGGTTCTTCATCAGGTTCTTCATTAGGTTCTTCATCAGGTTCTTCATCAGTTCTTCATTAGGTTCTTCATTAGGTTCTTCATCAGGTTCTTCATCAGGTTCTTCATCAGGTTCTTCATTAGGTTCTTCATCAGGTTCTTCATCAGGTTCTTCATCAGGTTCTTCATAGGTTCTTCATCAGGTTCTTCATCAGGTTCTTCATCAGGTTCTTCATCAGGTTCTTCATTAGGTTCTTCATCAGGTTCTTCATCAGGTTCTCATCAGTTTTCATTAGGTCTTCATCAGGTTCTTCATCAGTTTCTTCATAGGTTCTTCTTTAGGTTCTTTCATAGGTTCTTCATCAGGTTTTCATTAGGTTCTTCATCGGGTTCTTCATCAGTTCTTCTTTAGGTTCTTCATAGGTTCTTCATCAGGTTCTTCATTAGGTTCTTCATAGGTTCTTCATAGGTTCTTCATCAGGTTCTTCATCAGGTTCTTCATTAGGTTCTTCATCAGGTTCTTCATCAGGTTCTTCATTAGGTTCTTCATCGGGGTTTCTTCATGGGTTTTCTTCATCAGGTTCTTCATCAGTTCTTCATTAGGTTCTTCATCAGGTTCTTATCAGGTTCTCACAGGTCTCATCAGGTCTTCATTAGGTTCTTCATCAGGTTCTTCATCAGGTTCTTCATTAGGTTCTTCATCAGTTCTCAAGGTTCTTCATCGGGTTCTTCATCAGGTTCTTCATCAGGTTCTTCATCAGGTTCTTCATCGGGTTCTTCATTGGGGTTTCTTCTTTAGGTTCTTCATCAGGTTCTTCATCAGGTTCTTCATGGTTCTTCATCAGGTTCTTCTTTAGGTTCTTCATCAGGTTCTTCATATTCTTATCAGGTTCTTCTTTCAGGTTTTTTTCATCAGTTCTTCATTAGTTTTCATCAGGTCTTCATCAGTCTTCATATTCTTCATAGGTTCTTCATTGGGTTTTCTTCATCAGGTTCTTCATTAGGCCTTTCTTCATCGGGTTTCTTCATCAGGTTCTTCATCGGGGTTCTTCATCAGTTCTTAATCAGGTTCTTCATAGGTTCTTCATGGGTTCTTCATTAGGTTCTTCATTAGGTTCTTCATCAGGTTCTTCATCAGTTTTCATCGGTTTTTCATCAGGTTCTTCATTAGGTTTTTCATCAGGTTCTTCATTAGGTTTTTCATCAGGTTCTTCATCAGGTTCTTCATCAGGTTCTTCATAAGGTTCTTCATCAGGTTCTTCATTAGGTTCTTCATCAGGTTCTTCATTAGGTTCTTCATCGGGTTTTCTTCATCCAGGTTTCTTCACCAGGTTCTTCATTGGGTTCTTCATCGGGTTTTTTCATTAGGTTCTTCATCGGGTTCTTTTTAGGTTCTTCATCAGGTTCTTCATTAGGTTCTTCTTAGGTTCTTCATCAGGTTTCATCGGGTTCTTCATCAGGTTCTTCATCAGGTTCTTCATCAGTTCTTCATTAGGTTCTTCATCAGGTTCTTCATCAGTTCTTCATCAGGTTTCTTCATCGGGTTCTTCATCAGTTCTTCATTAGGTTCTTCATTAGGTTCTTCATCAGGTTCTTCGGGTTTTTCATAAGGGTTCTCCCCGATGAGGGGGGGGGGAATACCGCGGTGACTGGCACCTCTCAACCCCTCCTGGAGGGGTTGGAGAGGAGCATAGAGGGTGGCAGGCAGCCGGCACTGTGGGTGCCGTGGTAACACCGGTGCCACAGTGTTAGAGAAAGGGATGCCGGAACCTGGTGCCATTGTGCTACCAACCACCTCTGCTTTAATGGCTTTGATTGCCTGGGGAGGAGGAATAGAAGGAGCAAAGGGAGGGAGGTGGGGAAGGGGGGGGGGATGGGGAAGGGAGGGAGGGGAGGAGGGGGGAAGCTGCATCCTGCCGCTATATATAAGGGAATGTGTCTTTGGTTGTGGTCGACCTGGGTTCCCGGGTCATTCTTTCCCTTTCGCTTATGAAAGATTTATTTTTGACCTAACTGAGGTGGTGATACGAAAGTAGTTGTCTTGTATTTCTCTCACAACCTCCCAGCCTCACCCTCTTCGAGGTGTTGTATCGATGCAGATCAAAAATGTCTGTGGGATATGCCACCAATTTAGTTTTTATATTTTGCCGCGATAGTGGCACCTCATATCCATCCTGTGGATGGTAGTGGTAGTTTATTGTGCACCCATCCCTTCTGTGGATGGTAGGGGCTGGGTTTATTGTGTACTCCATATCCATCCTAGGGAGGTTGGGGGAGCTTATGGATCTAAAAAAGGCCTATAACTGTCCCCAAAAAGAGTTAACAGGTGGACTTATTTGTGAAAACGAATCTAAACAAAAAAAAATATGTCTTTTCTTTAAGACTTTCTGGCGTCAACTGATGGTGCCGTCTGGCAGTGTCAAAACTGAAATTTCCCTCGGCTACTCCAGACGCCTCGAGTACATCACATTTTCTGTTCCCATCACACAACCGAGATCAGCCAGTCATCTGGTGGCGTCACAGTTTATCTGGCAGCATCAGTGTCTGCTGCTCGCGTGACATCGCCTCATTACCCCAACCACAACGGCAATTAAGCATCACATCAAAGGGGGAGGGGAAAACATCTCGGGGAAGGACGAGCCGGCAATGGTTACAGCGCCGTCCAGATATCATGAGTTCTTACGGCGCCTCCGGGTCTCTTTTTTTTTTTTTTTCAATTTATGCTCGCCATCGCAACTTGTATCGGCAGGCAAATCGGGCCCTCAATAAATGAGGCAACAGCAACAGTGGCGGGGGGTAATGAAGGGGCGCGTCTGGACGGGAAGTGCCAGGCAGGTTTTCCATTCATTCCGTGCCAAAGTCTTACTCTTTTGTGGCTCTGGCAGTTCTTCGCTGTGTGGCTCTGTTAACTAACCAGTAATGTGGCTCTGTTAACTACACCCTTCCGTTACTTTTTTCACCCTGAAATGTGTACCTCTTCATTTCAGAATCTGTGCAATAACTTAAAATTGCCAGCATACCATTAAAGGGACAAAAAGATACAAACATCCAGGCCCTGGAAAACCTGGTTTTCCCACCAGCACTCAAGAGGGAGTTTTTTAGTGCCCGGAAGGGAAAAAAACTGGCAGGAAATGGCAGAAATCGTACACCAACCCAGTCATTCTGGTTTTGGAACCAGTCGATGGGTCCATCAAACCAACAATTTCAATCAATGCCGGAAAAAAATCCCCCCAGTACCAACATACCACAGTCCCTTAACATTATTCTTTGCAAAATTTTACAGGTTAAGCCGCAATAAACAATCAAAATACCTTTCATCCCTGGTGTTCAGGGCAAAGGCAATGTTCGGGCTTTCACTGAGACCACTTTAAAGGATCCTTGGCAACGAATATGGATCCAGGTTACAACCTATACAGTGTGACAAGTGAACAGCAAAGGGGGGGGTTGGCTTTTACATTGCAGAGTCACTGTTTTGAGTAGAACTGCTTAATGCCCAAATGACTAGTGGAAGTTTTAAACAGTAAAGGTCGAGACCCAAAAACCTAGTCTTGTGGTAGTCCAAGCCTCCCGGATCAACATCCCCCAGCAATTTCCAGGAACAGCTGTTTTAAAAATGACCATGTCTGGAAAATCTTCCCTCCTGCACCCAACTTTTTGCTCCTGGGGGATTTCCAACTTAAGGCACCTAAATGGAGAATAGCAAATAATATTGTTGCAGTAATACACCAGGAAAGGCAGTCGATGAAAACTCACACTCACAAAGAAGCTTTTAATCTCTGCACAAATTCATTTAAACCAGCAAATTATAAGCCTCCCGACTGGAGAATACACTAGGACCTATCCACTAACAATGATGATCTGATAAGAAATGTCACCTTTTTCAAAAACAATTACTAGATACAACTAATTGAGTCAGACATGTTGGGGGAGCCTCAGACCCACCAAATGAGACTTGTCACGAGGGAGCATTCACCAAATACAACTTCAATAAACAAAAACATAAAGTGGGACAAGTAAACCAAGTCTAACCGATATAAGTGGGAAGATTACTAAACAACACGACCCAACTTATGCCCAGAAAAGATTAACTCGGTGGCACTCGATGTATCACAAGGCTTATTCCTCTAAAAAAAAGGGGGGTAATGTAAAATAGAAAGAGAAGGCGCTCCCCCTTTCAGGCGACGGAAAAGAATAACAAGCGGTAAAAAAGGTCAATATACAGAAATGCGCAGGGGGACACTGGTCAAGAAAATACAAGCATCGACTTAAGCAAAAGAACCTTTAGGATCGGAAACGCGGGGAAAAACTAAAAGCCATTAAATGAAATCGAAAAAACCCAATATTCTTTCTTATGCCAAACAAAAACGAGAACAACGTCCAGTTTTGGGCCCCAAATTAAACATGGGGGCCCTACACAATGACAGCAAGAATGATGACTACTCAAGCCCCAATATACCCCTTTTTTAGCAACCCCGAAACCAACTAAAGTCGAAGATCAAAAGGAATTTTTTATAAAGGAGCCCCCAAAATTTGATTAACACAAGCCTACCCAAAAGTTTCCGGGACCCCAAAATTGACTTCAACGGGCATAAATGACATCCCCATGCACTCTGCCCGGGGGCCAATTAATGGAACTTTTGGGTTCATCAAAACGCAAGAAGCCCCTATCACGAGCCTTTTCCATCCTATGGAGAGGGAGCATGGACCCCGGGGGTCGCCTTAAGTTACTAAAAAAAAAACAACAAAACCCCACTCCACAAAGGGGAAGTAAAGCAACACCCAAAAAAAACTACAGCCCAATGCACAAAACCCCTTTTTATCAAAAAATTTTTAAAAAGGGTCCAAAAAAAGCAAGATCCCCCACCCATCTAGAAACCCATCAGATACAAAAAACCCAGGGAAAACAGGGGTTTAAAAAACGGGTCGCTCCTGTCTGTCTCAACTACTGGATCATTTACGAAAAGCCTAAATCACTAGAAAAAAAAAAGAACCCAAAAGAAATTTAATAAAGATTTTGCAAACCCCCTTCGCCCAAGTGTGACCATGGCGTAATAGCGCACAAAATGCGCCAAAGGAAATAACGGGAAAAATTTGGGCATGAGCTAAAATTTTCCCTAAATAACAAACACAGAAAATATTTCGTCAAAAAGAAAAAGCCCGAGGCAGTAGGGTAAAAGTTTCTTTTCCCACAAGGCCCCAGTACAACTCCCATTTGTTCCTCATCCTCATTCCGACATAGAAAAGGGGATGTCACCCAAACAGACCGTGTTTTCCTTTTGGCGATGACCCCGAATCTGCAGACAGGTTTTTCCATTGGACCCCTGCAAGGTCCGGGGGACATAAACCCAAACCCTTTCAGGGGGCGGGCGGGAAACAATATGAAGTTCAACGTTTGAAAAAATTTCATTACTCAATATGGTAAACATGGGGAAATTAAATCTTCTTTCAGAGTACAAAAAAAATTTCCCTGGCCAAAAAATAGAGCGAAACCCCAACGTCAAAGCCCGGGGTGATTATGTCAAGGATCTCCCCTTTAAAGGGCCAAAAAATTGTATAAATTTCGCATCTCTAAAAAAAAAAATGACGGGATGGATAATGAAAACCTTCAAAACTAGGGGGGCCCCAACCCCATGATGACACTCTTGGGTCACTTGTTCATCGGGCGGAATAGGCTGAAACCAAAACAGCACCTTTAAAAGGCGGGTAAAAATTTCCCACCTAGAAAATGTCGGGAGAACTTTCAGGGCGCGCAAAAACCGGAGTTAAAAAACATCAATTACGGGGAGCGCTTGGGTTTCTAAACCTGAAAATTCCCGGGAAACCCGCAGAGGAAGATAAAAGTTTTATTTTACACCGGGAAAAATTTCCTAAGGGACTATACCAATTCCCAAAAAAATCACTCACTACAAAAGAAAAAAGGAACTTGCAGACAGCACCACCCCCCCCAATGAAAAGGGGGGGGTTTTTTTAAACTAACGAAAAGGGAGACCATACAATATTTTCAGGGCCCCGAGACTTTTCAACTCCTCCCACACAAAAAGGGGGGTTTTTCCCCCCCAAACCCCTGGCATTTTCCCAACTGGCACTGGACAACCCCTTTAAAGGCAGTTCCCTGTTTCACCGGGCTGTGGCTCGAAACTTGGTTTGCGTGAAAACCCAGCGCAACACCTTTTTGATCAGGCGCTGATCCACCAGGGGGCCTGGTCACGACCGGGCCGGGGGGGCCGTTGAACCCCCAAAAAATCTTTCCAGGTAAACTCCAGGTAAAAAACCACATTTTACTTGTTAACACACTTTTTAAATGGGGTCTTTCATCTACCTCCATCACCCATCTGTACTACCATCTACTAACATCTATTTCCCACTATTTTCATCCTACTTATCTGAAAAACTGATGCCCTCGCACTGAGTCCCCCTTTTTTTCCCTTCCATTTTTTAAAAAATTTTTTTTTTTTGTTGTGGGGGCGGGACTGACGTCACCGGGGTGGAAATTTGAAGCCGGTTCCATCCGTGCGGAGCCGCCCTCGGGGCCGCATTTTTTTTGGGGGCAATTTGCGGGCCTAGTGTCCTTTGAGGTGAGAGGCATGAATCATTGCTCCAGACAGTGGGGGGAAGTGAAATGTTAGCGCACCTCGAAATCCCCTTTAGGGACGCCCCGGGGCATGTACCCGTCGGGTTAGGGCCGTTCAAGCTTCTGGGACGTTATTCAATATTATAAAAACCTTCGAAAGCTTCAGATGAAAATTTTCAACAATACGAAGCTTGTTGAATTTTTAAGTTTTTAAGGGAATTTTAAAAGGGGTTTTTTCAAGCACAAAATAACTGCAATTTGGTTTTGGTGTACTAATTCTACACTCTAAGACTTTTTTGGGTTTTTTTTTTTTTTTCTAAACCGCTGAGGGGGTGGATTTTTTTTGGGGTTTTTAAATGACAATTAGCAAGACCCGACGGCTTTTTTAGGAGGACTAAGCGGATGACGCCGTGATCGCCAGAAGGGTTACAGTGGGCCCTCTTGCCCCCCCTGAAATGGGATAAGGTTTCGTTTTACACGTCAGTTCTATTTCCCTTTAAGTCTCTTTTACGCCCCCACCCCGGGTGTGTTTCTCCCGTAAAACACCCACCCAAGGGCTCCTTTCCCAACCTGTTCCATGATGTTTTTTTTTTTCCCCCAAAGTATCCCGTAGTTGCTCGCCCGGGGGGAAAAGGGGGAAGGGGTTTTGCCGTGCTCGAGTTGGGTCTTACGGGGTTTGATCTTTGCCGTGGGTTCGGCTTAGCGGGGGGTCTAATTGTTTTACTTTCTCTCCCTCCTGGGGTTTTCTGGGGGAGACATTTAGTGGGGTTGGCCCGGGGGTTTTCTCACCACCTTGTACAAGCCTGAAAAAGGCATTGTTAGGTCTGACTCCGTGATTTTTCTGCATGCTAAATGGGGAGGACTTAAGAAACATCCTGACGGGTTCTATGGGTTGCATCCTGACGGGAGGATCTGTAGGTGCACCCGACGGGGATCTGAAAGAGGCATATGAGGTCGGACTTTTTTTTTAAATTCCTGAAAAAACACAATTTTTTGACGAACCCTTTGGTAGCTTATCCTGCCGACAAAACTACGAGTTTGTTATGCACTCCGTACCCATTTTTTTGGACAAATTTGGGCTTGTGAAATTTGTGAAAGCATATCCATCCTGTGGACGTTAGCCCAAAAGAATCTGGTACAAAAAAGGGCCTAGGAACGGGCCCCAAAAAGATTTTACCGGGGAGCACATCGGGATTTAATCTCTGTATATACAGAAGTGGGGTGTTTCAGAATCCTTCGGGGCTCTGGGGGAATCAACTGCCTCAATTTTTTCCCAACTGAGAACCCAATCTGCAGTACTTTTTTATTTGTTTGCTCGCGATTTGGCGGATTTTTGCACTTGTTTAAAAGCAAAACCCTGCCGAGGCTCGTGTCTTAAGACAAAAACCCTTTAAAAGACTCCCAAAGGTTTTGGGTTCAGTTTTGAACGGTTTGATGCGTGTAGAAGCGTTTCAAAAACCTTCCCCGGGATGGTTTTTTTGTTCCCGCTAAAAATTTGATGTTTGGTCTTTTTGGATTTTGGCTAGGGGGGGCAGAGGACTTGCAATTACCACCCATCTTGCTCTCCCTCCGTAAAACCCTTTACACCCTGGTGCCCCCTTCCCTTTCCGGGGAAGCCCCGAAAGGCGGGGTTCTCCCCAGTTTTGGGAGAACACACAGAGAAGAAAAAAACCACTTTAACTCCTTACAAAGTGCCGCCCCCCGTCACCACCGTAAACCACCACCACCACCCCCCCACCACCACCACAACAAAAAATAAACCCAACAACAAAAAACAAAAACAACAACAAAAACAACAACAACAACAAACAACAACAACAAACAACAACAACCCTACAACAAAAACTTTCCCTTTTCCCCACTGACACTCGTCCCCAAACCGCGATTTTATTTTGGATGGTCATTTTTAAAGTGTCCTATCTCGGGGAAAAAATGGGGGGCGTACAATAGAAAGTTTCTACGATTACGGACCTCCCCCCCCCCCGGGAAAACACTTCATGGGTTTTTGGCATCACAAAGAAGGAGCCCACAAAATTTTCGTCGATATTTTCTGCAGCTGTTGAAGTGCAAATCTTTTGTTTCAAGGGAAGAAGCTTTTTTTAAGTGTCCCCCTTCCTCTATGTATGTTTCTGATTTAAACAAAATCTATTAACACGATTCCCAAATAAACACCGTTACGTGTTTTTGTTGGGGATCAATATACACAAATCGTGTTTTGTTGGTAATCATATGCAAAACAAATCCGTTCCCGGTGATTTGTTTTCCCAGATAAATTACCAAATATACACAAAAAATGTTTACCAACATAAAACCAAAAAAATACACGTTACGTGATTTGTGTGAAATAGTTTATATAATGTGGGAAATCACAACCCCCTTTGGGAATTTTTCCATTTTTTTTTTCACGGGGTTTTATTTTTTTTTTCCCCCTGTTTACTGTGTTTCTTTTTTGTGTAGGTTTGCTAGTAGTGGGTTTGAGCTTTGCCTCAAAATCACGCCCGGGTTGCTGTATCTGTGAGCATCCCTCAGCATAAAACCCCGGGTTTGCTGGGAGTGTGTGAGCTCCCTTCACTTTCAGGGCCCCTTTCTATTTAATCGTTGACATCCCTCAGATCACGACCGGGCTATTTGTCGTGTGAAAAACCCTCAGCATCACGCCCGGGTTTGCTAGTAGTCGTGTGAGCATGCCTCACTTCCGCCCAGGCTAATGGAAGACGCACAAACATTTTAACAACTAGAAGAAAAATACGAAAACAATTTTGCATCAAGTAAAATAACAAGTATCAGAAAAGGGCAAGATCGTTTTTTTTTCTGGGCCAGACTGAAAAGAGGTCTTCTCGTGTTTCCCTGGATTATTTTTATTTTTATTTTTTTTTATTATTTGTATAGTAGTAGTAGTAGTAGTGGGAAGTATTTATTATATTAGTATTATTACTTTCTATTTACAGCGGTGAAAAAATTTAAATTTTGGGGGAAGAGTTTTAAAGGATGACTCCCAGATCACCCCTTCTCCAAAATATGTGTAGCCTCGGCTCTGTCTACTTTCCTGTTCTTCCCCGGGGCACTGATGCCAGGGACCCTTTTTAAAATTTAAAACACACTTGTAAAAAATCACTGTTTTTGAAGACTGATTGGACTAGCAAAAAACTTCTCCATTAAAAGAATAAACAAAATTTGCTGAAAATCCCAGGGGATTCGAGAATTGGGCCTTTATAAGCCCCTGTTCCCAACAGCTGATTATAGGGTTTTGGGGTAAGGATTTTATGAAGACAGCCTCTACTGAAGCCTTTCCCTAAGCACGTACCAGCCTTCATCAGCCTTCCCTGGAGACTTCAAGTAAGTAGACCCTTGGGATGCAAAGGGTAAAATCAAAGCCCAAAATATAAAAATAGGGAATTCGAGTCCCTGATCTTGATTGCCACAACTCATTCACACCTGCACGGGAAAAAAATGCTTTCCCCAAAGCATTCATTCCCCTTAAGTGTACCGGGTGGAACCCTGTGTTTTGGGATGTGGAGCAAGAGGGTTTTCCGGGAAAGGGGAAAGGGGGGTTTTGAAAGGGCATTCAGGGGTTTATAGAGGAGGCGCCGGGTTCCTAAAAAGGTCCCCACTTAGCCCCCTACCTATAAATTTTGGGGTCGCCCGTTTTACCCTAATCAGGGTGTGGGGGTTTAGAGGGAAAGAGAGAAAGGGAAAGGGGGGCTGGGTAGAGCTTGGGATGGGGAAAATAAAAGAAGGTTTACGGGGCCCTTTCTTTTTCGAGTACCTTTTGCTTTCAACAAGGGTTGTGGGCCCAAAGGGATGGGGGTTTTATCGGTGACACAGTGGGAAAAAGCAAAAAGGGTTTGTTTGTAGTTTTTTTTTATTTAAAAAAACATAAAAAACTAGCCAGGATAATGGTTATGGGAACCCGGGGATTTTTAATTTTTCATTGGCGTTTTAGGTGCTAATGGTTAATTGGGGTGGCCGATCAAACAGCACGCTAGAGAATGTGGTAAGGTTTTGTTTAAGGGACTGGGGAGGTGGTCAGGTGTTTTAAGGGACTGGGGGGGGTGGTAGGGGTTAGAGGCACTGGTGGTGTGGTCAGGTGTGTGAGGGAAATGGGGAGTGTGGGCGGGGTGTAGAGGGACTGGGAGTGTGGGCGGTGTGTAGAGGCCCCTGGTTTAGTGTTGGGCAGGGGGTGAAGGGACTGGGAGTGTGGTTTAGGGGGTGTAGGGGGCCCCTGGTGATTTTGGGCAGGTTGTAGAGGCACTGGTGATGGGGGGCGGGGGTAGAGGGACTGGGGGTGTGGGGCAGGTTGAGAGCCCTGGTGATGTGGTCCCGGTGGGGGGGGGGGGGGGGGGGGGGAGGGGGGGGGGGGTTTGAGGGACTGGTGGTTTGGGAGGGGGTAAGGGGATGGTTTAGTGTGGGGCAGGTGTGTAAGGGGACTGGTGAGTGTGGTCAGGTGTGTAGGGGGGGACTGGTTTAGGGGGTGGCAAAAAGGGGGTTAAGGGAACTTGGGGGAAGTGTGGGTTTTAAAAAAAATCAAAGGCGCGTTGGGGGCAGGTTTTTTCCCTTGTGGGATAATAGTAGGGGTTTTGTGTTAAAAGTTAATTTGTAGTGGTAGTTTTAAAAAGTGGGGTGGGGGTGTAAAATATAAACAACAGGGGGGCCTAGTTTTTAGGCCCGGGGCCCCGGGGCGAAGAATTTCCCCCCGGGAAACCCGGGCAAAAGGGGGGTTTTCTGGCAAAAAAATCCCCAAAGGGTTGTTAAGGTTTGAAGTGGTCCCTGAGGGTTTTGATAATGTCTTATAGTTATATATTTTTCCCCTGTTTCACCAATGTTTCTGTACATGTTTCACCCTGGGACTTATCTTTTACACCCAGTACTGTACATGTTCAAACCCCTTACTGTCATGTACCCCCATTTTACTGTACATTACACCCCTGGGACTTTACTTTACAAACCCCCTTTCGACATGTACACCCATGTACTGTACATGTACACCCATTAATGTACCTTTTACACCCATGTACTGTACTTTTACACCCCTGAAAGGGACATTTTACACCCATGTACTGTACATGGTTTCACCCAGGGACTGTCACGTATAAACCCTGTACGTACATTTCAAAAATTTAACCATTTACGGGTAATGTTCTGGAAAGTGGGGCTTCCCGTGTTGTCTTTTTGCCCTTGGGTTTAAATTTCCAGGTTGTAATACTGCCTACCGGAACAAGACCGGGGAGGGGGGGGGGGAGGGTTGGGGGTCAAGGCCCGGGATTTGAAAACCCGGGGCGTCTGTTGGATTTTCCGGGGGGGTTTTCAAAAATTTAGGGTTTGGGGGTTTCTGGGGCCCAAATATGGGCCCTTTTAGTTTTTTGTGCCCTTCCCCCAAAAAAACAAAAACACCAACACCAAACACCACTACCTCACACACTTCCCTTTCCCCACCCTTTTTCCAAACCCCCCACTTTTAAAACCAAAAAAGGGAACCAGCCGATTTAAAAGTTTTACTGACAGGCAAGCAATTAGCTTTTTTTAAGCCTAAATTTTGGGCTTTTAAAAGATTTTTAAAACCCCCCAGAAAAACACAAAAAACCTACACCAAACCCAAAACCCAAACACAAACCCAAACAACCCAAACAACCCCAAATTTCCTTGGACACCTAATTAAAAAAACCCGAAAGGGGCTTTGGAAAACCAAAAGGATAAAAATGAAAAAAACATGAAAGGAAACCCAGGGTACCGGGGCACCTAGGATTTCCTGGGGCAACCCAAAGGGTACCTGGGGGAAAACCCAGGGGGCACCCAGGGTTTCCCCGGGACACCAGGGGGTACCTGGGAAACCCCGGGCACCTTTGGATACCTGGGACACCTAGGATACCTGGGACACCTAAGATACCGGGGAAAACCCAGGAAACACCCAGGAATAACTGGGGCACCTAGGGTACCTTGGGGCACCTAGGATCCTTGGGGGCCCCAGGGCAAACCCGGATACCCGGGACAAACCCAGGGGTACCCGGGACACCTTGATACCTGGGGCACCTAGGGACACCTAGGATACCTGGGCACCTAGGGTACCTGGGGGCACCTAGGACACCTAGGATACCTGGACACCTGGGTACCTGGGGACACCTGGGTACCCGGGGCACCAGGTACCTGGGACAAACCCAGGGCACCTAAGGGTACCTTGGGGACCAGGGTACCTGGGACACCTTTTTGGACACCTAGGTTTCCTGGGGACCTAGGAACCTGGACACCTAATAACCCGGATACCTGGGGCCAAACCCAGGATACCTGGGGCAAACCCAGGAACCTTGGATACCTGGAACCAAACCTGGGGGCACCCAGGAATGGGGGCCAAGGGGAAACCCGGGCACCTAGGATACCCTGGGGCATTTTGAAACCTTTGGATACCTGGGCACAAAACCCGGGCACTTAAGGGTACCCGGGACACCTTTGGACACCTAAAACACCTGGAACCAAACCCCGGGGAATAAGACAAACCCAGGGAAAAAGGGACCCCCTAGGGGAACCTTGGGGGCCTGGGGCACTTTTAAAACCTAGGGAACCGGGACACCTTTTGGGGCCCCTGGTTTCCCGGGGGACCTTTGGGAAACCCGGAACCTGGGACACCTAGGATTTCCTGGGACACCAAGGGCAAACCCAGGTTTCCTGGGGCACTTAGGACCTAAAACCTTAAATATTTGGGGGGCACCTGGATAAAACCCGGACACCTAGGGCACCTAGGATACCTGGGGCAAATTGGGCACCTAGGGTAACCCGGGACACCAGGGGGACCTAGGAAACCCGGGGCCCCCCTTTTTTTTTTTTTTTTTTTTTTTTTTTTTTCCCCCCTTTTTTTTTTTTTTTTTTTTTTTTTTTTTTTTTTTTTTTTTTTTTTTTTTTTTTTTTTTTTTTTTTTTTTTTTTTTTTTTTTTTTTCCCCCCTTTTTTTTTTTTTTTTTTTTTTTTTTTTTTTTTTTAAATTTTTTTTTTTTTTTTTTTTTTTTTTTTAAAATTTTTTTTTGGGCACCTAAAACCTGGGACACCTTGGAACCTAAATTCCTGGGACACTTGGAAACCCAAAGGGCCTGGGCACCTTTGGACCCCTAAAGGGTACCTGGGAACACCTAGGAACCAAAACCCAGGATACCCGGGGGCACTTAGGGGACCTAGGATAACCCCGGGACACCTTTGGACACCCAAAGGGGAAACCCGGGAAAATCTAGGAACCACCCCAGGAATAACCTGGGACAACCCAGGGGAAAACCCGGGACACTTAGGGCCCTAAAGGGTAACCCGGGACACTTTGGGGAAACCCAGGTACCTGGGACAAATTTGGGGGGAAACCCAGGATACCTGGGGGCACTAGGGCACCTAGGGTACCTGGGACACCTAGGACAAACCCAGGATACCTGGGGCCCTTTGGGGGCCCCAGGATCCTGGGGCACTTATGGCACCTAGGGTACCCGGGACACCAGGAAACCGGGGAAAAACCCGGGGCCCTAGGTACCTAGGGAAAAACCTGGGGGGGGGGGGGCACCAGGGAAAAACCTAAGGGTAAACCCGGACAAAACCGGGGCACCAGGGTACCTGGGGGCAAATTATTTCAACCCAGGATACCGGGACATTTTGGCACCTAGGATTTCCTGGGACCTTTGGGCCAATAAAGGGGAAACCAGGACCCCCTAAACCAAATAGGAACCTGGGAACCGGGGGGAAATGCACCTAGGATACCTGGGACCCCTTAGGGACCCCTGGGACACCCAGGACACCTTTGGATTTAACCCTGGGACACTTAGGCACCTAGGATCCTGGGACATCTAGGATACCTGGGACCAACTAGGACACCTGGGATACCTGAGACACTAGGACACCTTCGAAAACCTAGGATACCTGGGATACCTAGCCTAGGACATTTTTACTGATACATTCGGCCTAAAACCCGTCGGTCACTTCAATAATTTGGAGTAACCGAGGTCCCAGACATTTAAGATGGTTTATTGTAATAAGTTTTATTGTAGACTGACTCTTTTCCTCCTCTCTCTCTCCTTCTCTCTCTCTCATCTCCCTCTCTCTTCCTCTCCCTCTCTCTCTCTCTCCTCTTCTCTCTCTCTCTACCACAAACAGTTAATGGCAGGTACTCCCTTCCTCCTTCCCTCCTACCCTTTCCTCACTTCGCCCACCTTTCTTCCCTCCCTCCCACCCTCCTCCCTTCTTCCTCCTTCCCTCCCCCTCCCCCTCGCCCTCCTCTCCCCTTCCCTCCCTCCTCTTACCCACTCTCCCTCCCTTCTTCCCTCGATCCTTCTCCCCTCTCTCCCTCCTTTAACACCCACACCGCCCATCGCCCTCCCTCCTTCCTCTCATCCTAATCACCCTCACCTCCCCCCACCCTCCCTCCTCTAAACCCCCTCCCACCATCCCTCCTCCCACCTCCCTTTCTCCACCTCCCCCCCCTCCCCCCCTTTCCCTCCAGAAACTCCTCCCACTATACCTCCTCCCACCTCCCTCCCCCTCCCCACCCTCCGCCCTCCACCTTCCCCCTTTCCTACCCTCCCTCCTCCCCCTTTCCCTACCCTACCCC